>CATIWR010586686.1:0-12222 GCA_949677035.1 Omphalea diandra
CAAGCCCAGTTGCTGGCTTGAAAACATCCATAATACCCGATAATGATGATTCATCAAGAGATTTATAATTCTCAAATACTAGAGCAAGGATCTGTTCAATCTGATCCTTCATTTCCCCCAAGAGTCGGTTCTAGTAAAATGCCCAATATGAGTCAAAAGAGTAAGAAGCAGCAAGCAGATCAGATAAATCAAGCGAAAATGACCCAAAATAAAAAAGCTAAAAAGACAAAGAAAGAGAAGTCTAATAAATCATTAACCAACCAAAAGAGAAATATTCAAGTGATGAAGATCCACAAAGAAATTGTTGATTCTAACACTTAAATCTGAAAGTTCTAGATTTACCTCTTGATGACTCAACATGCTCTTGCTATGGCCCTTCATAATCACAGGCGTTAACAAATCATAAACCAAGGTCAGACAATCAGCTGTGGGTGTGGCTACATCCATTATATAGGAAAGATACCTGTTAACATCACACATAAGAAACCTACACTCAACTAAGAATGACCAAAGAACAGTAATCCAGTGGCAATAGCATATGTGCCTTCTTATTGTAATCTTTTTGTCTCTTCGTCCATTTTTTTAATCTTTGAAAGTTTTCTAGGAGAAACGTTTGATGGGTATTAATGACTTAGAAAGTGCACAATGAAATGAAGCTAACCCCACATAGATCTGAATTGAGATGAAATACATTAAACAAGAACGGTCTGACCTTAATAAGTCCATTACCTCAGCTTGGTATAGACATCAGACACCCCATAGTATGAGGCAAACTCAGTAAGGAGCCATTTCCATGAACCATAGAGCAATAAATTCCTTTGCTGAAAATGTTGCACTTTCATAGCAACTTCTAGAACAAGGTCATATGCCACTGTTTCAGCCACGGATCCACACTAGGAAGAAAAAAAAAAGTAATCAATATCGTAAGATACTTCCATAAGGTTTATGAATCTAGGATATGATGCAAGAATTGAGTTTCCATACATAAACACTAGCCAAATTGCATATGATGACACTAAGGGCAAAGTAGCTTGTATCTTTACAGGCGGAATTGGGAAGGGTTCTATTTTCAAAAACACCTAAACATTTAAACCACGATCAATTAGTCTTTTCACCCTCAAAGTCTAAGAGATGGCCACTGAAAGTCTAAACCAGATAGATAGTCTGTTCCATAACTGGAACTCAAAAATACAGTTCAAATTTGATTAGTAGTTAATACAGCTAATAATGTCTTGAAATTTAGTTTGTTTTTATAACGAATAGTTGCAAAACCAAATCTTTAGCCCTTTACAGGCTACATCCCCAACCAAATTCAAATCAGCCAATTTGCTTTTATAACCAATAGTTGTGAAAGCAAATCTATAGCCCTTTACAGGCCACATCCCCAACCAAATTCAAATCAGCTAGTTTGCTTTTATATCCAATAGTTGCAAAAGCAAATCTATAGCTCTGTACAGGCTACATCCTCAACCATCCAACCACATAAGTTAGAATCATGTTGTTTAATTGATTGATTGAAAACTCAGTTTTCCCAGCGTATATTATCACAAAAATAGAATTCTGGTTCAATCATGACAATAGTTTTAAAAGAAGTTCTAGATAAAGATGTGACTTTGAGAAGGCACCTTGAGATTACTATCATCTGAACTTGTAGAATAATTAATATAGAGTTGTAGTTTGCCCACAAGCTCATGTTCTGGCTCTCGATATATAGACCACCAACGCAGCTTATCAACCTGCATCAACTTTGAGATAATTCAATGCCTAAACAACTATTGTTGCAAACTGATTTTATCGGGGCTTCAGAAAAATTACTGGATCTTCAGCAATAGTTGCAACTTGAGCAAGGACACGGCCATAATATTTCCCCTTGGAATCTTGGACTTCAACAATTAGATCATCCCCTAAGCTATCTGGAAAGCTGTAGAGGCATCAATACCTTTCTCAAGCAGATTTCATGAAACAAAAACTAAAACTAAGAGCATTGGACAATGGTGCATACAACACATGAGTTTCACAAGATCCCGGCTGCATTCGGATTGTATCATCTTCCGCTGAACTTTTCAATCTTAGCAAACAAGAGTATGTTTCTGACAACATGTGGGACAGAAAAGGAGGTTAAAGAGGATGCTATGCACAATATATATGTTGGTGATGAGCTAACAATAAGTTCATAAGTTTAAGCCAACAAAGCAATGAAACTACCTAAAATTCACCTGTCAATACCTAAGCAAGCAAAGGTGAACGTTATTATAGTCTTGAAGTTTATTTAGATGATCACTGATGACATCAGTAATACTGAAAGTAACAAGGGCAAGCCAATCACTTTACTTTGTTCAAAGCTAAATGTATTCTTGATAGGATGCCTAATCTGGTAAGGAACAGCTAGCCAAAGTTATACTAATAAACTTTACTTTGTTTAAGGTAAATAGCAATCTTGATTCCTAATCTGACCAGGATTAGCAAGCCATTATATTCGTTTGGATGACTTAGTTGCAGCAGATGGACATGTGAAATTTCCACTGTAAAGCATGGACTTGCAACTTTGCATACCTTGCACCACTTCGTATGATGATGAACTGTTACGTAGACTTGTTACACCAATCTTCAGAAGTCCAGACACTTGTTTTACATACTGAGTGCTGGCATGCACATATGCCAAGCTTTGACGGGAAAAAGAACTTTTTGCAGGTATACGATGTGCAACATGGATTTTTCGAACAGCTCGTCTTGCAGTAACGAGGGTTGATTGCAACTTGGAGAAGCGATACTGGACTGATTTGAAATTTAGCTTTGGTGCCCTCAGAGTCAATGATGAAATACTGCAGCCAGTAGGAGGGTCAAGAACCGTTTTAACTTTACGCACTGCACAATGGGTGAGATATGAGGAACTTTATGATGATTCAATTACAAGTGCTTGAATAGTATGTGTCAAAGCTGAGAAAAAAATCACCTTGCACCTTCATCTTCCCAATGATTTTCTTAGGTTTTGGAGCAGCTCCTTCACTAACAAGCTCAGAAGTGCGCTTTGCCATTAGTTCCTCCTCTGATTGCAATAGAACATTCTGCACACTGTAGTTGAAGAAAAATGGAAACTGTAATTAGCGAAAATTTGTGAATTTGAACAATTGAATATTGTTCTCACTTCCAGAAAAGAAAATCTCACCCAAATGCCTCCCGTAGTAAAGCACATTCATTTTCCAAGAACATAGGAGCTTCCATGCATCCCCTTGCCCAAGCATGAAGACAAAGCCGCACACATCCATCATATGAAATCACAGCTTGCCATGGCCCCAGCGCACTGATATTATTAAATGTTTAATGCAATCAGCACTTTAATGAACATAATAAATGGCAAGAATGAGGCTCTTGGCTTTAACTCCATCTGGTGTGGGACACACATACCTAGCATGAAAGGTTGGAAGCTGAGCTGGGTTTGAACCAGAAGGTACAGCAACTTCTCCATCACCAGTTGTTCTGTGAAGAAAGAGAGAGGAAAAAAAGGGGTATTAGTTCCAAAATTCCCATGTTTTAATAACATTAAATACCCACTTTCTGTGAAATGTCAATAACATGTCTTCTGCCAAAAGAGTCACAAGAAAAGTTTTGCAAACCTTACAAACTGATCAGGATTCTTTCCTCCAGAATCATCTTTTATTTCAACTCCAGATGTAGGTTTGATTTTATTTCGCTCATTGGAGAACCCATATGAATCTGTAATGCCCTCGGTTCTTTGCATTCCAGATGCTAGTCCAGTACTTTCTTTAATCTCCTGAGCAGAACCACAAAACGGAGGTGCACTTGGACCATCATAGTCATGAGAAAATTTCCCACTCTGCAGGTTTCTAGAATGCAAATCCTGTAAAACAACCTTAGGCAGTGAGAAAATTTTGCAAACTCAAGGACAACAAAACCTAAACAAGCAGAATGCAACATAAGGCACATAGTTCTTATTGTCCCCTCAATCTTTAGATCATGTTACATCAATAAATACAAAGCAATTACTCTTCCTCTTTTACTGCTGATTCCAACCATAATTGTTATTATAATTACTTTTCTATCTTTGAACAAATTATAGATAACATATTTGAAGAGTATTTAATCCTCAAAAGATAAACAGTAGAAGTTTTAGTAAAGCAAGCACCAAACCAGATTGATAAATGTATCCACAACATCAACATGATTGAAGCAACAAAATATCAGCATCACAATCATAATCAGAAAACTAAGTATTCCAAATTAAACCAAAACGAACCCAGCAGAATTGTCCCCTCAATCTGTAGATCATGTTACATCAATAAATACAAAGCAATTACTCTTCCTCTTTTACTGCTGATTCCTACCATAATTGTTATTATAACTACTTTTCTATCTTCGACCAGATTATAAATAACATATTTGTAGAGTATATAATCCTCAAAAGAAAAAATCAGCTTAAGTTTTAGTGAAGCAAGCACCAAGAAGATTGATGAATGTATCCACAACATCAACATGATTGGAGAAACAAAATATCAGCACCACAATCACAATCAGAAAACTAGCATTCCAAATTAAACTAAAACGAACCTTTCGATTTTGATCAATGGCGTCTGCGTTGTCCCGAGAAGGCACACTAGAAGCGTAACCCTCAGAAACACGCAGCCTACTCCTAGGCAAAGCAGCACTACTAATACTCCCTCCTTGCGTGGTCGAAAACTCAGAGCTACCAGCCGAGTCTGTCTCCTCCTCATCCTCAGTATAAACATTTCCCCTTCCAACCGCATATCTCCCTACATTCCCTCTCCCAAACCTCCCAGCCACCGTCTCCATCGACGAACTAACATCAGAGTAAACATACTCACTACTACCATACCGCGCGCCTCTCACGGCAGCAGCGCTAGAATTAGGGACTCTATTTCTATCATCCTGAGGAGAAGAATCCAGAGAATACCGTCCGCCGTACACATCGTCTTCCCCGTCCGACTCAGTAGTCGCATCGTCAGAAACTGACCTGCTATCCTGGGCGCCGGAAGTTATGGTTCGGGACACCGAGATTGCAGTGGACAGCGGCAGGTGTCCGCTCCTGAATATGGAAGGCGGAGGCAAACCGAATCTGCGGCTGTTCCTAATGTTAGTTACGGGATCGATTTGAGGCAGTAAGGTGGAATGCGAGAGGGGAGGAGCAGCAGATTCCTTCCGGTTCTGGAAATAGAAATATATATATATATATATATATAGAGAGAGAGAGAGAGAGAGAGAGAGAGAGAAATTGTTTCAAAATAAAATTAGAAACAGGAAATGGTGAAAGATAAGTTAGTAGATATTAGGTTACCTGTCGAACCC
The DNA here is from genome assembly GCA_949677035.1 of Omphalea diandra. Lineage (NCBI taxonomy): Eukaryota > Viridiplantae > Streptophyta > Magnoliopsida > Malpighiales > Euphorbiaceae > Omphalea > Omphalea diandra. The sequence goes on from CATIWR010586686.1 coordinate 5,323, forward strand.
AGCGTAGGGCATTGGAGTCCAGTCCTTCAGTGAACATTGTGTCATTAACGGCTACTTATTACTTACTACAGAAGAGAAGAGGAGAGGAGATAAGATCAACTTATTCGATAGATAAGTTTGGAAGCGTTGAGTGGTTCGAGATTTGAGAAAGGGCAAAAGGTCTGGTGTCTGGTAATGGTTTGCTTCCTGCAAAAGCCTCTTTGTTGGTTTCAGCTCACTTCTGGTGACACTGCAGGAGAAGAGGCTTTTTTGTCTTTGCAAATCTGAGGGTTTTCTTTTTAAAAAAAATCTGAATTAAAATTAATGAATAACGACACCGTTTTGAAACTGAAAGGCGATAATAAAGCGGCACGTAGGACTTGTGGTTCGTAAACAGGTAAGGGATAGAGTGACGTGGCAGAGATATGTTTCTGTTTTTTAAAATAAAAACGTTAAGTAGTCGAACGTTGCAAATGGGGATACTTTGGCTCAAATTTCCCGCTATCCTATTAAGGAATCCCAGTCCACATGGTGTGGCGGGTCCCAATAGACCCATGTTTTTTCTCCCCTTTCTTCTATGCTGCATGCGTGCGCAAGGCGCGCGTGGGTGTTTGCTCTCTCGTAATAAATTTTAAATTCATTTTTAGTTACCTTATTTATTCGGTGCATAAATGCAATCTACACCTAATTTTTCCAATTGCGAGATGCAAACAAAATCACATGGTAATGGTATACAACAACGACATTGGACATCAGCCTAATTTTATTGATGTTGGCAATGGAGATTAGATAAATTAAGATTTTGGGATAACTTTAAAAATGCATGAAACTAGAAGAATTTGGTCTATGATTGACACATGTGAACGTAGATTGTAGAGTAAGTCGTGTCTTTTATATTTCTTTTTTTTTTAAAAAAAATATATATGGCGGAGACCCCAGCTATGGTTGAGCACATGATTCTTACAGTTGAGAGTGGACGTCATAAGAGAATATGACCTTTAATTTGAATTTTTTTGAACATGTCACCCATGGAACAGGCATTTTTCAAATTTATAATCTTGTTATTATCATTTGGACGCTTCTGCTTGCAGCCGGGGCCACCACGGCTTCATAAGACAACAAATGATTAGAATTTATGCAAAAATGGGCAACCCTAACTAGCCATTTCCTTTTTCCCAATCAAGAAAATTAACCAAGCTTGTTAAAAAATGAGAATGATGTCCTACAAGAAAAAGAGAGAGAAGTGAGTGACTGAGTGATGGAATCTACCCTTTCTTACCTCCCTAACGACTTCTCTTACCTATCAATCGTTTGGGAAAGGTAGATCCAAACAAACGTGAGGGGAACCAAAAATGAATAAGCTTTCCTTGATAAGGTTAATTTGCCATATCTATAATTTTGCCCCAACCATTCAAACTCACAAACAGGGCATTTCTACACGGCAAAGATCCATTGCAAGGCCAATCGACAATAATAGACGTGCAAGTTTCAGCCAAATACTTCATTGCCCTGAGAAACTACACCGTCCTTACAAGTAAAATTGGTATACAAAGAGCATCATTGTTTGACAGGTTGCTAATTGGCTCTCTTATAGAATGCAATGACTAAGTACAACTCAACTTCTATCCAGGGCACGTAAACATAAGTGTGTAAATGAATGGATGTCCGCAAGCTTCTTGATATCTACTCAAAAAATATTTAAATTAATTTAAAATTAATCAAATCAATTTTGAGTAATCGAATAAACCGAATTTGAATATTAAAATACTCAACGTTCAAATTTTATTAATTTATCTTTTGAATATATCATATTTACAATATTTTCAAATAGTATATAATTGAGTTTATTCAAATTAAAATTTATTTATAAAATTTCAAAAATTAAATAAATAACCGATTTTAGTTGAATTGACCTCAACTATTTGGATATTCAACTGAGTCGAACTTAAGCTTAAAACTTGAAAGTCAATTGAGTTCAAACTTGAGTTTGAGTTTTAAAATCGAGCTCTAGCTGAAGCCTAATAAAAGTTTGACTTGATTTAGTTCGATTTTATATACACATATAGGCAATACAATGATATTATTATGAGACAAATTCACAATTGTTGGTAATGTGTTCTAGGACTGAATTAATTCTATAATTACGATAAGTTAGCACTGCAGTATTAATGCCTGCTTTATAGGCTAATTGATAGTATTTATTCTTTTATAGTTAACTTTCTAATACAGGATTATATATATACACACTAATTTTTTTAGCACTTATATTGCACGTGTTTTTTTTTTTAAATTAGTTTTTTCATTTTTTTTCAGTCTTTAAATTTTTTAATTATTTATAGAAAATAAAACTTGTCAAATATATCAAAAATATAATTATTATAATAAGAATTATTTAAAGTTTCATTATTATAAAAGATGTATTATAATAGGACTTTTTATATACCACATATTTTATATGTTCCTTTATTTTTTTTTGTTTGTCAGACATTAAAATCCCTCCAAATAATACTATATATAATTATCCATATAAAAAGATTTCATGCAATAAATAAACTTTCACATTTGATATTATTTGACATTGTGATTGATTGATTGTTATTGCAAAATCAAATTCAAAATATACATTAATAGCAATAATAATAATAATAATTGCATTGATATATTGTGTTCAAATTTCTATGAGAAATTAAATTTACTACTAATCCGTTCATCTAATCCAAATAGAGATAGGATTCAAACTTCTTTTAGAAATCATAATAATTGCATTGATGCATTATATTCAAATTTCTATGAATAACCAAATCATACTACTAATCCGTTTATATAATCCAAATAGAAATAGATAAAAGTATATTCAAACTTTTATTAGAAACCAAAATCAAATTATACATTAATAATAATAATAATAATAAATTATGAATATAACCTTTGAATTAAAGGTATTTTGATTGATTCAAAAATTTTACCTCATCCGTGCGCCTATATACATTAATGTTATTCTCATTATGAAATACTTAATTTATTAATTTCATTAATTATCAAAAATTACTTCATTCAAATTTAATAAATTTTCTTTTAAAATTATATTTTATAAGATTAAAAATATGAATCAATAAATAATTATTTATTACTACTTTAGTACTTAATTATAAATTTTAAAAAACTTATTTTATTTACTTGATAATAACTTTTTAATGAAATAATAATAAATCATTCAATTAATTAATTAAAATAAATATTACATTTATTTAAAATTTATTATTATAATCATTCAGCGTGTGAGGGTTTACAACTAGTGTTCAAAATACATTTAGCTATCAGTTTCATCTCTAACAAATTACATCATTCTTGATGAACATGGAGTTTAGCTGAAAAGCAAACGGCAAGGGACTTATTTCCAATGTGTACCAACGGGGAAAAAATGAAAATCCCAATCCATGTAATACAAGGTCAAATCAACTTATTGGATCTTCCATTGCAGAACAAAAATACAAGCATCATTATCATTTTCATTTGTGTGGACTCAAGCATACAACTCATCCACATTACACTCTCCAAGAAAAACTTTGATGCTACGAGGAGAACCACAATTACCTTCAGCTATAATCGCTGTCATTGGCAGCCATATGTGCAATAATTTTGTATATCATTTCAATCTGAAACAAAAAGCAATATAAGGTTAGCATAACATCTCATCCATCAAATAATGTCGACTTTCAAGGAGGATATTCCACATACATCTTCTTCTGCATGGCAACGTTCAGCTACTTCATCAAGTGTCAATGGTTCCACAGGTTCCTTGCAACTGAAAAAAAGAGCAGCAGATCATCATTATCAGTAAAATTCCCTTCTTGCAATGAAGCGTAAGGGAAGCACAAAAAGTAAATACAGAGTTAATTACTATAAACCCCTTCGATTTTGTCCTAATACACTAACTCATCCTTCATTTCTATTCATTGTACTAACTCATCCCTAGGTTTTATATTATAATTATATTATATTACTACATCTTTTACTCCATTACATTAATTAATCCTTCTACTGAATTTTACTACTTTTTTTTATAATTAGTCAAACAGATAAAAGTCAACAAATACAATTTAAAATATATAAAATTCCAAAGCTACCCTTCTCTCATTATGCAACTCTACTCCACCAGCCACTATTTCTCTTAGAATAAGTCAAACATTAATGCACTCAACACCAGCCTCACTTCTGCTGCACAACCAGACCCCACACAGAGCCAACACTACCATCCCTTGCTGCCACCGCCACACAGACCCACTGTCCTTTCCCTCACAAGGACACATACAGCAGATTGCAGAGCCAGCAACCAGGAAAAAAAAAAAAAAAAGCAGAGGCGACTGAAAATAAGGGAAAAGGTGGACTGACGCTGGAGAGCTGAGTTAGAGCGTAAATCGTGGCAAAAGAAAGAAAAGGGGTAGAAGGGGGGGGGGGGGTTGGGGTTGGCAGAAGAAAGAAAGGTCTGAACTGAAACAGGCTGATTCCCATCAGAACAGCTGGTAAGTGGATTGTCAGAAGGCGCCATCATGCTCGTTGGAAGGGATGGCAGCAACTGTCATGATCAGAGAGAAGAGAAGGGAAAAACAAAGTAAATTCAAAAATAATAATAATAACAACAGAAATTGGATGGCAGTGGCTAATAAAGGTAGAGGGGCCAACAGGGGGGAGGGGAGCTGATGGTGGTGATAAGAGATGGAGCAGCGGCAGATTGTGTATCATGAGAAAACAAAAAAGACACGAGAAAGGAGAAAGGGGAGGCAGCAGAAAGGAGAGGAGAGGGTTTCTAGGTTTAGGATAAGGAAAGACCTTTCATATGATCATTTCAAGGGCTAGGAGTTTCTATCTAATGGCTCCCATTAATGGTTCCCCTCAATTTTTTTTGAGTTTTTATGTCTCTTAGACAACATATGGTAAAAGTTAGTGAGAATTTCATATAATATCAAGGGTAATATGGACATTTTGTGTAAATCTAATGGTAAATGTAATAGAAGGATGTTCAGGTCAACTTAGTCAAAATCTAGGGATGAGTTAGGACAATGAGTAAAATGAAGGACAAATTATAACTCATTGTATACCCTATTTGGAGTTACATATGTATTGGATTTAAGTGTTTCACACCTTGAAACATCAAATTTTAAGTCCCAAGGAAAACAAGTCAATTTTGAAAGGACATTTGTTTTCTAACCCATAACAGGTTCCTAGGAGTCAGGCTCTAGAAATACTCCACCTTCATAAACTCATCTGAATTGTTAATATTTTAAGCAGATTAGACTCGTGTGTGGACATATATGAGTGCATTATTTCTGGGGGGCTGGCATGACAGTGAGTCAGGCAACATTTTCTGCGAAGCATGCATAGATTTAAATAATCTGTGTCCTATGAAACAAAGTGCATGAAGAAGTAAAGGGCATATTGTAAAACATGAGGCATTTTACCTAGCCTCATTCAGTACCACCAAAACCCGCTTCTGAAGAGCTAATACTTCTCCTGCTGCCTTTTTCCCAGCTTCCACACCTGAGATAATATTCAGTGCCATAAAAGCAAATTAAACTTCGAAAGCTTAGATTTCTTATTAAAAATCCATGAATATAGCAAGAGCACATGGTGTATGGTAGACAACTATATAGCAGCCACGATAACAAACCATTGTTTCTCAATTCCACACCTAAATGTCACCCAGAGGGAAGGTATTTACCAGGTTGATGGTAAGCATTGATGTTCACAAGTGAGGCATATATCCCAACTGCCCGCTCATAAAGTGCAACAAGAGCCCCCACGGATCTAGGTGTCACTTCTTGCACTGTAACTGTAACGGACTCCCTGTCATTAGCATACAGCGCTGACCTGGTTCCCTGTAAAACAAATCAGTTTTGGCAAAGAAGAGCATTTATTAGTAACATCTCAATAAAATCAAACATTAATCTCTAGCTTGAGAGTCACTGGGTATTGTTTATAAAAAGGTGCAAATAATATATTTAAACTGTAGCATTCCAAATAGGTAGTCACCACATCTGACACCTGGTTCAAGCTCCCAATCATGACGAGGGGGTCTATCACGTAGCACTTCAATGAAAGTCAAAGAAATTGTGCACACCCTCTCTTAATTGTTGAATGTAGCTGGAGAATGAATACATTGGTGCTTCAGGCCTCAATATATATGGCATCCATATAATTATCATATGGACTAATAGGCAATATATAAAACTTACGATTGTTGATCTGTGCTCCCTTTATTTCCATAGACCGTAAGTCCTTGATTCACCTAGGAAATAAGTGAAGGTTCAGTTATCAACAAAAAGACCAACTAAGCCTGAAACCTTTAACTGACATGAAAATTTTCTTTCTAACTTCAAAAAACAAATGAATAGTATAGAGGAGCCTGTACTTAAATTGCAAATACACAATTATATGAGTAATAATTTGATTCAAGTTGACCAATTAAATCAGACTTGCTAGGAAAAAGACAAAGTAACATACATTTCAGAATTTCACATAAATAAAATAAATTATATTTCATAGTAATATGTCCACTTGCACAGGCCCAATAACAGGTTATCTTAATCACTTCACATATAGATGAAGTAGCATAACTACATTACAACCAGAAGGCCGTGCCAACTACCAAGATACAAAATTTATAAAAAAATTAAACCTTTCGAGTTTAGACCTAAGATTTTTCTAGGGATATGAGAAAAGACACGTAAGGATATCCCTGTTCACTGATGGAATGCCGTTATTATTTCCAACTAATCAGATAAAAACTGTAGGAGTGATATATATATATATATATAATCTTAAAATTAATAGTGGAAATCTATCAAAATAAAAAATAAAATAACATAATCTCTAGAGGAAAAGGAAAAGAGAGAAGGGGGGGGGGGGGGGGGGGGGGGGGGG
>CATIWR010586851.1:0-15226 GCA_949677035.1 Omphalea diandra
CCAAAGCTCTTACAAAATTAATTCTCATCACTTTAACTCTTTATTTCTTTATACATAATTTGGTATGAGTTTTAAACACATTGGGTTTGAGTTTAAGAGTGATTGTTTATATAGAAAACTCTTGTTTAGCTTTTAAAGTGAGTTTTTGAAAACTCATATACAGGTTTTGAATGTTAGCCTTGATAAAATACTTATGTAAGATTTGAATGTGAGCTTTGAGAAAACACTTGTAAGGTTTGGTTTGAGCCTAAACACTAAGTTGAGTGTGAGCTTGTAAAACACTGGTGATTTAGTGAAACACCTAATTGGTAAATTGGAAAATAGATGTAGGGTTAGTTAATACTTGAACCACTATAGATCTCTTATGTTCATTCTTCTCCTATTCTTTTTCCAATCTTTTATTTATGTGTTTCCTTTAAAAGTTCAAATTATCCGCCAATTCAACCCCCCATTCTTGGTGCATAAGGGCCAATAATTGGTATTAGAGCTAAGTCTCAATTTAAGTCTTAATTGTGTTAGCAAAAGATCAATGACACATGAAGGAATCCATTCTCACCTTAATCCTCACTTTGATTGCAATGATTATACTCTTTGGAAGCATAAAATGAAGATCTATCTTGATAGTGATCTCATCAACTTATGAGATTATGTATTGGAATATTGGAAGCCTCTAGCAAAGATGATTAATGGAGTAGAGGTGGTAATTGTAAGAGAAGAATGAAGTGAAGCATATAGGAAGACAAATGGGAAAAATAAGGAGGCAATGGGTATTCTCCTAAGCTTTAAGTCAAGAGAAGAAATTGGAAGAGTACAACACATGCCATATGAAAAGCACTATAATACTATCATGAGGGCTCAACTCTTATGAAATCAAGTAGGTTAGAGATGTATGTGATGAAGTGGAAGCTCTTCATAATGAAAGACAATGAAAGCATCACCAACATAAAAATATACTTCTCTCCATTGTCACAAATATGAAGAAGTTTGGAAGAATTCTTATAAACTATAAGGTAAATACTAAAATCCTTAAATCTCTTCCACTGAATAAATTTGGTACAAGAGTATGTAGCATTCAAGAGTCTAATCCAAGATTAGGAAGGTGCCAAACGTTGTTCTCACTAACAAGCTTCTCATTCATGAGATGACTCTCAAGAAGGATGAAGAGATGAAAAAGCTAAGAGAACAATGAGACAAAGAGGAGAAGAAAGCTTTCATCTTCATAGCTCAAGAAAATGATTCGATCTCAAGTGACTCAAATGAAAGTGACAAAAAAAAAAAAGAAGCTTACCGAGATATCAAAAATGACCAAAGAGTTTATGAAAAGGAGAAGAGAAAGAAGAAACCAAAGAAAGCCATCTTCTTATTACCACAAGGAAAAGAAGAAGAATTTCAAGGCTACTTGGGATGATGATTCAAATGATGAAGAAGAAGTTGTAAACTTTTAATTTATGGCTCAAGAGGATCCATCCAATGAGGTAAATACTTCATCTCATTCATTTGATGAACTTGATGCATTTGATGATGTAGATGATGAGCTTTTTGAAGTTCTAACCTTGAGATGTGATAAGTATAAGTCTCAAATGAAAACTTATAAGAAGTCTTCAAAACTTGAGGATGAATTTAAAATCTTAAATAGTCTTGTAAGTGACTTAAGGACTTCTAATGAAGAACTCAAGAAATCTTTAGAAAATCTTTCTAAAACTTCATCCTCTCTTGATTCTTTGAGCAAAGAAAATGATTCATTAAAATGTAAAGTCATTGAACTTAGAAATTGCATCTCTAAATTTCACAAAGGGAAAGAAGTTTTGGATACATTTATTGTATCTTAAAGACCACTTGTAGTGAGACATGGTTTAAGCTTCAATGAAACTTCCTCATCTACATCTTCTCTTCATAAATTCATTAGAGCATCTACACCTCAAACTTCTAGTATTAGGTTGTTGGAAATAAAAGTGCTCCTAACAAAAAACCACTTATGCCTAAGGGTAAAAGAAAAACTCCTCAAGGCTTAAAAGCTAAGCCTCAAAGTGCCAATCATGCATATATTTATATAAAGAGGCATGCTCAAAGACACACACATAAAAACTTCTCTTCTACTCATCATTACTCATGCACTTGTATAAACTCTTATAACCAAAGTATAAGAAGGCCTTCCTTTCATACTAAGGTAATACATATGAGAAAAACTTATAAGTCTAAACTCCAATGTCATTATTGCATGAGATATGGTCACACAAATACATTTTGTTATATTAGAAAGACACACTTCAAATTGGAGAACCCTTCCAATCCTAACCCCCAAGGACCCAAGTATGCTTGGGTACCAAAGCAAAGTGTTTGATACTATAGTATGGGGACTCCTTCATCAAATTCTGATAAAAAAAAAAAAAATCTAAAGTTGAATAAAGATTACCAATGAAGAAAGGATGAAGCTTCAAAAAGTTATTTGGTATTAAGTCATTGGATACTAAACTTGTAATATATCCCTTACATCCCATGCTTATAACTTGATATATTTATGCATATGTTTATGGGGAGTTTTTATGTATTTTATTGCTTGATATATATATATATATATATATATATATATATATATATATATATATATATATATATGTGTGTGTGTGTGTGTGTGTGTGTGTGTTGACGTGTTTGATATGATTGATTGTTTGATGAGTTGAATCAATTCATTTTGCATTTGAGCTTTTCAATATCTCAAATATATAAATCGATCATTAATTATGTGACAAATTGTGATCAATTGTGCAAATTGCTTGTGTTTGTTATTATGATTTGAGTTTGTGCAATTGACAAGTTTGTGGTCATTCCCTCTCATATTCCCCATTCTCTTTCTTAGTCCCTCCTATTTCCTTTCTTTTTGATCTTGATGACAAAAAGGATAGATAATAGATTAAATATACAAAAGGGGGAAACATACAAAAAGAGGAGAGAAAATTGAACTAAATTTGTAATATGCTAAGGCAATGATTTTATTGCAACAACTAAGGGGGAGTATGGATTGAGGGAGAGCAATTTCATACTTATAATTTGAATAATTTCACAATCATTCACTTTGGAGTATGCATAATTGATTATTTATCCTTTGCATATTCAATCTAGATTATCAAAATAAAAAAGGGGGAGATTGTTGGGCTAGGTTGGTTAAACTTAAGTCAATACTCTCTTTTGATCTTGACAATATAGATTGAAAGATTCTAATGTCAATCTTAAGTGTTGATCTTGCAGTTATTAGGTTAGAATCTTATTAGAAGTTGAGTGGAAGTGATTAGAAGTTAAAAGCTCAAAGTATGGAAATATGCCTTTAAAAGTAGCGACCACGACTTGAAGAAAAATAAGAAAGCCATAACTCTAGTTTGATTCACAGTGGGTATAGTGGCCAATTTCTTTAGTGCTACCTAAGTAGAGACCATAAATTTTAGTAGCTACCGCAACCTTTGAGATTTGTTAGAAAGATTCAACGACTAATTTTTTAAAAGACTAATATCAAACTGTCATGTGTTACTAGTCGTTAGACATAGTCCAAAATAGCAGTTGTGAATTTCTTATCCTGACCATGAATTAGATGTCACAACCGTTATTAACTCTGACAAAGTATTAAATTCAGGATTTGCCTAGCATACTTTGGAGAATTGGCCATAGTTTTGTTTGTAACGTCTCTTTGGTTGTTGGAGTCTATAAATACACCACTAAATAAACTTGAATATAAGAGAATAACCATTGATTATGCCAAAAATCTTGCAAAGTTAATTCTTATAACTTTAACTCTTTATTTCTTTATACATAGTTTGGTGTGAGCTTTAAACATTTTGGTTTTGGTTTAAGAGTGAGCATTTATATAGAAAAGTCTTGTTTGGGTTTTAGAGTGAGTCTTAGAAAACTCTTGTATACGTTTGAGTGTTAGCCTTGATAAAACACTTGTGTAAGATATGAATGTGAGCCTTGGGAGAAAATAGGTGTAAGGTTTGAGTGTGAACCTTAGGAAAACACTTGTAAGATTTGATATGAGTCTAAACACTAAGTTAATTGTGAGCTTGTAAAACACTAGTGATTTATTGAAACATCCAATTGATAAATTGGGGAGTGGATGTAGGGTTAGTTAATACTTGAACCACCATATATCTCTCATGTTCATTCTTCTCCTATTCTTTCTGTGATCTTTTATTTGTGTGTACTTCCTCTAAAAGTTCAAATTACCCACTAATTCAACCCCTCTTCTTGGTATGCAAGGGCCAACACTTATGTTAAAACACATCATCGCCCCGTGTTAAGGACAAAAAAAGACCAAGACACCATTACAAAACTATGTCATTTTATTAAGGAGTTTATGGGGAAGTTGAGGACATAAATCTTTATCCGTTTATGCCAAAAGACAAAATTTCACTTTAAATCAGTCATTATCTAACAAAAACACCTCTCAAATGCCTTCAAATCACAAAATCACTTTCCAATTTCATCGCTCATAAGCATAATTAGATCAAAATAGATAAAATAGGCAACTTCAAGGATTAAGCAAGAGATTTAGACAAAGTGAATAATGATCACTAGCAATCTCGTCTACAACACTCTTTGCAATACTTAGTTATCACACTTGCAATAAGTATCACAAGCTATGATATGAGCACTATAGATCCTACTTTTTAGGCTACATTTTAGCTCTTTTAAAAGAGTATAAAAGGAAAATACTTAGGTTTTTTCATAAGGAGGAAGAGAAGGTGAAAAAGGATCTTTAAAACATTTAAAAGATGTATTTTGAAGAGAGAAAACAAGAGAAACAAAGATTAAGTGCAAGAGTTCAAAAGATCACTTGATTGAGGAAAAAAAAAAAAGACAAGATTTATCAAGCTAGTTTAAAGATTTCATCTTTCCTTCTTTTTATTCTTTATTCCTTTATCAAAGATTATACTTTTACTATTAAATTTATCTTGCTTTATTAGTATATTAGACTCGATCTTTTATCTAGGACCTTGACTTAGTCATGGAAGAGATTGATTGATTTATTATTAATGATTGTTAGGATTTTGTTCTTTTGCAAGTGAACGGTTTTAAGCCTAAGGTTTGTGATTGCTTTATAGATTGAAAGATTGTAAATTGAAATATTACCTAGAATCACTCCCCCTAGGTTAATTAAGGAGCAAAGATACCCCTTTAACCTATTCTTATCATTTGAAGGATTGTTAGATCTAAATGAGTGATTTATTTGTAGTTCACATCGAGAGATGGTTTTATGAAATATAATTGCAAAGTTAAATGGCTACTCAAGAGAGAGGACTTTATCATTATAAGGACAATTAATAGTTGCAATGCATAATCCAACATGTCATTAGAAGAATATTGATTTCATGACTTTCCATTAGTGAGATCAAGTATCCTAGTTTGTTTATAATATGGTTTTCTTTCTCATTGCTTTGTCTTTTTGCTATTGTTAATTAGATTTGTTTATTTTCATTATATTAATAGTTTTAGTTAAGATCTCCAGTTATGTTTTCCAAATAAAAATAGAATCATCACATTTCAATACTTATTGTCTTGTCTCTATAGGATGATATCCACACTCACTTGTGCAATATTATTGCTTAAATGATTCGTTATACATGCGACCATTAGCAGTTAAACCCTTATCAAAGGGAGACTTAACAAGAGAGAGAATACTAAGAGAACATAAGTTTACCCCTAGGGATTTAAGATATTGACATCATTGTCAGGGACACAAATCTTTGATATTGAGAGCTTTGATTCAATTCTTTTATAATTTTCCCTTTTTATTTGGTTTGAGTACAAAATTTCATCTTGTATGTGAAGGACTAGGGGTTTAGACTAAGTAGAGCAAGATTTTGAACCTTTTGATACTAAGATTGAAAGAACTCTTAGAGCCGTTAGAATAAGATAAGGATTAGAAGAGCATAACTAAACACAACAAATGACGAACAATCAAGAGAACAAAATGGATATAATGGATTATGATGTTTTGTTGCCAAATAAACCTTCGCTCAAAGTTACAATGCCAACTAATAATGCCAATAATTTTTAGATCAAGCCAATAATTATTCAAATGGTTCAAAATAATTAATTTAGAGGTTTACCACATGAAGATCCATACATCCATAAAACAACATTTTTAGAGATTTGTTATACATTCAAGCAAAATGGAGTCTTAGATGATGCCAACAAGTTAAAGCTATTTTCCTTTTCACTTAGACATAAAGCCAAACCTTAGTATCATTCATTGGTTCCAGGGTTAATTACCCCATGGGAGCAGTTATCACAAGCTTTTCTAAACAAGTTCTATCCACTAATGAAGATGGATAAATTGAGGAATGATTTTTTTTCCTTTTGTTTAAATAGAAGAAAAGTCTCTCTACAAGACTTGGGATAGATTTAAAGAGCTGTTGAGGAAGTATCCTTATCATAGTTTATCCAAACATCATATATGGTAAACATTCTATAATGGTTTGAGTCCATCATTAAGAAGTACATTAGATGCAGCTACAGATGTAGCTCTTATGCAAAAAACAAAAGATGCAACTTATCAATTGCTTAAAGAGATGGCAAGTAATAGTTACTGTTGGTCATCTAAAAGATCAATGCTAAAGAAAGAGCCGAAGTTCTAGAGGTTGATTAATTGATAGCTTTGTAAGCTCAGATTGTTAACTTATCTAAGCAAATCAATGCCATTAATTGCAATTCCATAGTTTCTCTAACTATGCAAATGAATTCTTATAAGCTTTATAGAGAAGATGGCCATATGAGAACACATTGCTAGTTGGGCTACCCATTTGCTTCCATAAATACCAAATAAGTAAACTTTATAAGGAATTTCAATAATAGACCAGAAAATAACCTATATTCAAATTCTTACATCCTGGTTAGAGGAATTATCCCAATTTCTATTGGAATGGGAATAATGCCTTGAGACTACAAGCACCCCAGGTTTTCAAGTCATAACATCAACAAGATAAAAACTTAGGTTTAGAGGTCATGATGGAGAAATTCATTATCAAGATCAATGAAAAGATGGATGCATAAGATGAACTTTGAATAGGTTATATATTAAAGTTGATCAAATTAGCAAACATTATTCTTCATCCTTTCATGAATTAGAGGTTCAAATGGGATAATTAGCAAATACTATGTCATATAAACAACATGGGAGTTTGCCCTCTACTTTAAAGGTTAACCTAAAGGAATATGTGAAAGCCATTACTTTGAGAAGTGGATGGGAGGTGGAAAAAAGATTTGGTGAGTCCAAGCAACAAACAAAGGAAGAAGCAATTCAAGAGGACAAGAAGGACAAATTGCAAGAAGTAAAGAAGGAAGAAACTTGCCCTTTATTGCCAATGATTTAACCATATGTTCCTCCCATTCCATTCCCTCAAATATTGAAGAGTCAACTAGATGATAAAATATCCAGGAACTTTGCAAAGTTCCGTGAAGTTTTCAAGAAGATACACATCAACATTCCATTACTTGAAGCATTAGCTAAACTGCCTTCCAATGTCAAATTTCTTAAAGGCATTATTTCCAACAAGAAAAAGCTTAAAAAGTGTAAGGTAGTGATCTTTATGGAAGAGTGTAGTGCTATTTTGCAAAACAAGCTTCCTCATAACGTTAAAGATCTAAGGAGTTTCAATATTCCTTATGTTATTGGTCAACTAGAATTTAATAAAACTCTTTGTGATCTTGGGTTTAATATTAATTTAATGCTTTTGTCTCTTTTTAGGGAATTGAAGATAGGAGGGATCAAGGAAATAATGATATCATTGTAACTGGTGGATAAATCAGTCAAATATCCTATAGGGATAGTTGAAGACCTTCTTGTCAAGGTGGATAAATTCTTTTTTTTTTTTAATAGATTTTGTGGTGCTAGACTTTGAAGAACATCATGACATACCAGTCATCCTTAGGAGACCATTTCCTAGCCACAAATAGATCTCTTATGGATGTTGAGTTAGGGAAATACATATTGAGAGTAGGAGATGAACAAGTTGAGTTTGATGTATACAAGGCCAAGAAGGCATTAGTAGTGGAAGAAAGTTATTGAAAGATAAATAAGGTTGATAAAGAGGAAGAAAAAGATAGAAAAGAACAAATCGAGCTAAGGTTTGATTCATATAAGAATGTCATGATCTACAAAGAGAAGACAAATAAATTGCATGATAATCACATAGTTTAATAAAATTTTTAAGAAGGATAACAAGTGTTGCTTTTTAACTCTAATTTGAAGTTTTTTCCAGGTAAATTAAAGTCTATATGATAGGGACCATTTATGGTGGTGGAAGCTTATTTCCATGGAATTATTGGTACCAAAAAAAAAAAAGAGAAGTTTTCAAAGTGAGTGGACAATGTCTTAATCCCTACTATGGGATAGAACCAAAGAAGAATGAAAAAGTCCTTCACTTCTCACCTACATATGAATGAAGATTACAAGACCTTAAAATAGGCTTTTGGGAGGCAACCCAAGTTTTATCTTTTCTTTGTAATTTTTTGAACTTTTATTTGCTTAGTTAGTTTAATTTGAATAAAGTTCTTCGTCTTTTGATAGGTTTACTATGGGAAAGATGTGGAAAAATTAAGGACAATTAAAGTAAATAAATTTAAGGAAAATTCCCAAAAGAGGGGTAACCATTATGTTTTGATAATCAATGTGTGTTTAATGTTTTAGTTATCACTTGCCTATATTTTTCATTAAAAATGTTATTGATACTTGCTTAAGTTGTCTTTAATTGATTTTCATATCAAAATAATAAATTAGATGAATTTAGGTAGCTTTTGCTTAGTCTTGACCTGTAAGAAGATTCTAAAGACTTTAGAAATCCAAAACCCATTAGGATTTGGTTTTCGTAGTCCCGTTAGGGTTAGTATGCGTGCCATTGTCTATAAGTATATAGAATTTGTGCTTTTCTTGTAATTTTCACCTTGAATATCAATTAAAGAGAAGCAAATGGACCCAATGCAACATAAGATCAAAGAAAAGCCATCCTTATCCAACCCACCACCATCTCTTAGGATACCTAAGCTAAGAATCCCACCTCCAACAAAGAAAACTCTTAGTCCTACAGAAGCTGCAACTTTTACACATATCATAGGGCTCTTTTAAGTAAGAATGAGTATGTATTCTCCCTTAAAGAGATAGTTGAGATGGCGAAAATAAACAAAGCTATATAAATAGATATAAAGGTTGAAGAGTCTTCAAGTAAGGAGGAGGATGCAGAAGAGAAAGGGAAAGAGGCATCTACACCTAAGAGAGGAAGATGTAGACCACCAAAGGCAAAAAAAAGGAAGGGGAAGGCTAATGAAGAATTAAAAATGAGTGTTTATGTTCTTAGGTTAGGGTTTTAATCTTATGGATGTTGGGTTTTTAGTTCCTAAATGTAGGAAATTTATTTTTATTTCTAGTATGTTTTGTTTTCAATTGAAGTTTGATTATGTTTTTTTTAATCCTTATGATGTTTGTTTGACATTTGATGATGTTTATTTGATGTTTTGTACTTAGTTTGAAATGGAAAATGCATGTTTAAAGACCTAATTTAATCATTTTTATCACTGTTCTTGTGTTTAGAATATGTTTGAAGTTATTTTCTAATAGGGATTAAAAATTCACAAAAATTCGGAACCATTAAGTCAGGTACACTGTCATGTCTGTGACTAAAGTCATAGGCTATATAGTAACCAAGGGGAGTTGAGCCAAACCATGTCACAAGCCGTAACACAACTCACTTTAAAAGAAGAGCTTTGACTATTATGCTTGTGACACGTGTCGTAGGATGCGATAGGTGTAATAGGTTGCGACAACCATGGAAAATGTACATGGGAGAGGGAAAAATAGAGGGAATCATGGATAATTTGAATTTCAAACTTTCCCCATTTGAAACCCATTATATAAATACCCATTTTTCTTTCATATCTTCACACAGATTCATTCAAACATCCTTCTAAAGTTTG
Source organism: Omphalea diandra (assembly GCA_949677035.1). Taxonomy (NCBI): domain Eukaryota; kingdom Viridiplantae; phylum Streptophyta; class Magnoliopsida; order Malpighiales; family Euphorbiaceae; genus Omphalea; species Omphalea diandra. The sequence continues at coordinate 9,961 of CATIWR010586851.1, forward strand.
AGCTCTAGTAGAAGTCTTTTGATCACCATGTTTCCTTATTTCTTTTAGATATTTCTTAGCTTTTTTGTTCTTTCAAAACCACCACTACCCCCCTTATAATACTTTCATCATATCATTATGTCTTTAAGGGCTTTATCTTGAAGGCAAAAAGGGAAGTAACACTAAGATGCTCCAAGAGGCTTATCATCCAAAAATAATGATCCCTTTCCAATCCTAAGTGATGAAGAAGATGAGAAATTTCTATCTCTTGACTTTAGAGTGCATGTTTCATGTCATTTTCTAAATGAAGCCACTTTTGTGCAATTAGAAATTTATGATAAGATGAAATACTTCCTAGGTAGGTTGGGATGGAGAAAGTTTGCATTCACTCCACTTCCTTTATAAAAGGCTCAATTGAGTTTTTTCCACATTACACTTTGGTAGGGGTTATAAAATTAATCAAAATGCCATAAGACATGCTTTTGGTTTTCCTAGAGGAGGAATGTGTGTGACCAACTCTAGAACTTTAGTGTACGTGCCTTTTGGTAGTCTATTTTGAGAATTGAGTCCTTGATTTACCATCAAGGCTTAAGTAGGGGCCATTAGGGATAAGTGCTACATGATCCTTCATAAGTTAACCTTTTCCTGATTTTGGGAAGCAAGAATCGACCAAAGTGTTTATATAAGAACACTTTTTCGTGTGGTATGTTGAAAATAAGTTAAAAGTATCCACTATTTACTTCCTTTTCCAAAATTTAGTGAGTTTAACTAGGCACCCTAGGCAAGTTATGGGTTTAGGGAATATTGTTATAGGTTTGGCAAAGCTATTATATGGATTTGACTTTACCCAAACTAATGAAAGCTTTGCCTAGTATGGTACTTTGGATCTCTTTGCACTTGGTAGGATGGGAAATGTGATATCAAAATTTTAACAACCCTTATAACCTAACTGCAATCCTAAAAAAGCGAAACCCACCCCTAAAAACACCATCCAAGATCTTTAAACATAGATAAAAAAAAAAAAAACCATTAAGTAACAAATCCGCCAACTCACACAAAAGCAAAAAAAAAAAGAAAAAAGATTCCATTACCATCCTCTTACAATACCATAAAACCCTTTAACTAGATGTAGAGCTTGAGGAGGATGCTTAAAACACTTAACTTACCACAATGGAGAAATTGCCAAATAATTTTCTCTTCATACTAAGAAAGTTTACCTTGTAAAAATCTTTCTTTGGTTTTCAAATAATTTTCAATTAGACATCATTGCACTTTTTGATGTAGGTGAATACTTGAGCAACATAAAAGATGGCATTATACCAAATAGATTTTTAGAAAACTCAAAAGGAACGTTTGAAAGTAACAAATAACTCCTCTCTAAAGATCATAACACAAATTGATGTTGTATTGTAAATGATGATATTTGCATCAAGGCTCCATTTGTTTTGGTTCAAATATTCATCATACAGTCATTTTAGGATTACCATTCATACATGTTATTCCATATGAAGAGAATCCTAATCGTATTTCTATAAAATTTAATGGTAGAAAAATTACTTTCCCATTCATTAAAAACCCCAAAACTAGGAACATTAACTTGATTAAAACATGTCCTATTTTTGAAAACCAAGTTAATTGTATCATATAGTGTAAAAAAAAGTATTTACAACATTTGAAAAATGATGTTTTAAGGAGTAGCATTTTATAATAGCTTGAAGTTCCTACTTTGAAATAAAAAATGCCCTATTGCAAAGATGGATTAAGACAAAAGTTTGTTCTGATTTACTCTATGCCTTTGGTTTAAAAAACAACATATGGTAAATTTTACCTATGAGATTGATTTTCATGAGATTCAAATCCCTACCAAACCTAGACCCATATAAATGAATAAAGATATTGAGGAACACTTTAGAAAAGAAATAAAAGATCTCTACGATAAAGGTCTTATTAGTAAGTCTAGGTCTTATTGGATTTGTGTTGTATTATACGTCAACAAATAGTTTGAGATCGAGAAAGGTGTGTCGAGGTTGGTTATTAACTATAAGCACCTCAACAAAGCCTTAAAATGGAATAAGTACCTAATTACTAGCAAAATGGAACTTTGCAAAGACTATACGCTTCTTACATTTTATTAAAATTTGACATAAAGTTAGGTTTTGGAAAATATAGATTAGTCCTAAAGATCATTATGAAATAACCTTCACCATTCCATTTAGACAATTTGAGTGGAATGTCATGTCATTTGATTTGAAAAATGCACGATCAGAGTTTCAGAGAATCATGAATGACAATTTCATGACTTATTCAGATTTTTACATTGTTTACATTGATGATTTCCTAATTTTTTCTCAATCTATTGAACAACTCTTTAAACATGTTAGGACATTTATCTACATTGTCAAGGATTAGTTATTTCAAATCTAAAATCATTCTTTTCCATACTTGAGTTAAGTTTCTAGGTCATTACATAATCTAAGGTACCATTACACCTAGTGAGAGATCTTTGGCTCTTGCAAATAAGTTCCTTGATAAAATTATGGATATAACATAACTATAGAAGTTTTTAGCCAGTTTAAACTGTCATAAACTTCACTCTAAACTTGAATCGACTATGCAAACCATTGGATCATAGACTTAGAAGAATACTTTTCCCTGGTCAAATCAACATATTGAAATTGTTAAACATATTAAGATATAGGTCTAGACCATCCCTTATTTGCACTTGACCTTGGTGCCTCCAAGATAGTTGAGATTGATGCTTAAAAATTAGGCTATGGAGGTATCCTTAAACAAGTAATAAATGGGAAGGAATAAATAGTCTAGTACACCTTTGCAAACTTGAATGACATACAAAAGAACTATTTAGCATTAAAAAAAAGAAGTGTTTTTCATTGTTTTTTACATATCAAAATTTCAAAGTGATTTGCTTAACAAAAAATTTCTTTTGAGAATTGACTGTAAATCTGCAGAAGAGGTTTTATAAAAAGATATTCAGCATATTGCGTTAAACAAATTTTTAATCTTTGGCAAGCCATTTTAAGCATTTTTTTTATTTTGACATTAAATTTTTCAAGGGAGATACAAATTCCATATTAGATCTGAATGTTCACAAAACAAATCACGATTCCTAAAAAAAGCCCTATATAGAACTATAAAATAAAAAAAATAGTTTCATCATCCCAATCAGAGAAAAATTATGAGATAGTTTGCAAGATAGTCAAAACCCCCTAAACAGTTGACTCTTTCAAAACTTCCCATGCAGAAACCTCCTCTAAAATTAAAACCTAAAAAGAAATCTTCTAGGAATAAAAAGTCCAACAACATATAGAAAAGGAAAAGCAAATTGAAGAATGCATCAAAATGGTCTAACAAATGTTAGAGCTTGGTTTAACTCTTAGGGACCCCTGCTGGTGAGTCCTCACAAATAGATAGATTCTAAAATTGTTTGCAAAATGGAACAAAGGAGGTTGTAATTCAAAAACCTTGAGCCTCCTTTTAAAAATTTTTTATGAACAGTTTAAACAAACATATTTTCCTGGAAATTTCTTCAAATTTGATTTCTTAAAATGCCACTTCTAGTTCTTCTCAAACAATAAATTTTTAAAAGATAGTTTTCAAATAGTTTTAAAAAAGTAAGATGGTTTTTATTATGTAAGTCCTTTTCAAGTAGCTCAAAAATTATTTTTACATGGACGACACTGTAAGCCTTAGGATCTCTCAAAGCCTTAAGCATATTATGAACGAATCCTTATAGAAATTGAATAAATCAAATTGACCCATCACTACTTCAATGAAAATGAGCCACCCTTATACTAAATAGGCAAAATCCTTAACATTATCCTCCCAATGGAAAAAAAAGGGCCATCCTTTTCCCTTCCTTAACAATGTAGAGCCCACATCACCCAAAACCTTTCCTTGAACACATATATGGATTACTAATAGGCCTAGTTTAACCTTTTCTTCATATAGAACAAATCAAATAAGCATTGTTGGCTTATCTATTTTTATGACAGAAGCCAATACCACTTTCCAAACTGGTTCCTAACATAGTGGAATTGGTTTAAACCCATTATAAAAATGGTACAAAGCCTAGTTGATGTAGTATATGTCACATTTAGAGAAAATTATAAATTGGACCAATTGGAAATAGCCTCCCACCCTTTTTATCTCTTTGTGACAAAGTTCTTTATTCCATAATTCTAACTTGGGCCACCATTGCCACCATGACAAAGAATCTCAAATCCCAGTCTTAGTCAAAAGATTCCATGTAGAATGCTGGAAAAATTTTATAAATCCTAAAGGGCTGTCCAAATGTAGTAAAAGAATAGTTGAAGAATAAATCAAGTAAATTGACTAAAGGGTTGTCCAAATGTAGTAAAGAATAGTTGAAGAATAAATCAAGTAAATCGATCCTTTTGGGGCAGTCTAATGCTTCATTCTTGGCAAAAACAATCTAGGACTAGTGCTCTCTTAGTAGGAGAATTAAGTTCGAAAGATTTTTATGTCCATATTGAATGAATAGCAAGCACTAGGGCTAGGAAATTTCAAACTATATCAAACAGTGGTTCGAAACCCTTTATTAATATGAATAATGATAATGAAGATGATTATCTCGACATCTTCACTCTAATAAAGTAGTGATGTAAGAAAAAAGTAATTGTGATAAGAAAAAATAACTTTAGAAAATAGTCAAACAATAAAAATAAGCTCAATAACAAAATGGTAAAAAAGAGTTTCTATAAATAATACTCCAATAGTGCTCTACTAACAAATAGTGCTCCATCAATAAACAATACTCCATTGACAACTAATGCCACTTAGCCAACAGATGCTAACTCCTTACATGGCTACACTACCAAAGTAAACAGATTCTCACAAGTCATCCACTTAATAGACATATGTTAACTTTCATAAGCCAAATAGGACTTCTAATCATACAGATTCCTTTCAAAATTATGAAAGGATGCTACTAGAGACCTCTATTTAAAGATTTCTTGGACTCTTATAAAAATAAAGTTGCTTTGTACATTTAAAAGCCATCTTCATCCTTAAGCTAAAACACAATGTACCCTCAATTTTAGATGTAAACCTCCCTTACCCTAAACTTGTAATATAGATGCCCCTTATCTTATTCAGATTATAACCTTAATACATATATTTCCCATCATTGTAAAATCAATTTCATACAATTTTTGAAGAAATAAACATACAATGAGTATTTCTTTCGTTATATATATATATATATATATATATATATATATATATATATATATATATATATATATAT
>CATIWR010586862.1:0-56674 GCA_949677035.1 Omphalea diandra
AAGTTGTAATAAGTTGGGTGTGAGCTTGAAAACACCATTGATTTAGTGAAATACCCAATTGAGTGATTGGGGAGTGGACGTAGGGTTAGTTTTGCCCGAACCACTATAAAATCCTTGTGTCTTCGTTGTTCTTTCTTCTTCTCTTCATCTCTGTTTTAAAATTTTTATCCACCAATTCAACCCCCCTTCTTGGTGCCTAGGGACAACAAGATCCTTAGGCAGTAAGCCTTCCTCCATTGATGTATATCACCACCAAGGTTAAGAAAGAAAGGAGGAGAAGTAAGTTATCCATGAAAGGGGCTAGTAAACAAGGTATAAAAGAACCAACTTTAATAAACCAAAAACGTATATTTTTGGTGATCATTGCTTCAAAGATGAAGAATGAGGGTTATAGGTTATATAACCTATCCCTATTTCTGCTGTAGAGGCACACAAAATCCTAAAAGAATAATGAAAATAAATGAACAACACAAGATAAGATTGGTAAAAATAATATTGTAAGTAGTGAAAGAGGCTACACAGACTAACCAGTAATCTGTACAACATTTTCAAATATTTGTATAGATAACAAACTATTTGTATAGAGCTCTATGACTGTAAAAATCTAAAAATAAGAAAAAGAAAGAAGAGGAAGGGAGAAGAAGAGATAGGCTCTCAGATGCCATATTCAATGTTTCTTACCCTTAGAGGCATTTTGATATGAGAGAAATTCCTCTAAATGCAAGGGAATACAATATAAAGAATGTTGCAATGCGTGATTTTTACCTTGAATCCTATGTGTTTATGCTGGGAATTGGTTTTTTCTATGTAGAGTAGGGTTTTTAGTTTTTGATAGTTGATTTTTATAAAGTTTTGTTAGGGTTCTAAAAGCATCCCTTCCTCCCTCAATAGGAGGGGTATTTATAAAGGTGGAATAGGTGTAACTAAGCCTAATGGGTTGGATTGCACTTTATCCTAGACCTTCCATAGATAAAGTAAAGGAAATTTTAGAGATAAAGGTACAGCCTTAAAGATGTCTGTATAGACCTAAGGTTGGTTATACAACCCTCTAAGGCTTGATGATTCAGTATTTTGGAAACTTCTAGCTTTTGAACTTTAATGTGTTGTCTACATAGCCTTCTAAGTTAATTGTACAACCATTTATGTTGGTTATACAACCAATAGTTTCTCTCCCTAAGTGTCTTTCAAAGTTTGGTTGAATGGAAGGTGGGTTTGATTTAAGGCTTTTCCCAAGCTTTTGTCATCTTCTTGGGCATTATTTTTCCTATTCTTTAGGGAAAATTCAAGTAGTTCTCATCATTTAGCTTGCATCATAAAGATTGACAATCTAGTATTTATAATTTGACCCATACTTTGCGAGACTTGGGAAACGCTATTTAAGATATGACCATTAAAAAAGGCATAAAAAAGAATTAGCTTTAAACATAAATACTAGAAAATGATATGCAAAGATACAAATTTCCTTAATAGCTATTCTAGCAAATACCAAGCTTTCTAGTATCCCTCTAGTAGAACTAAGGTTAGATACTTTCTTTCAACAGCCCTTAAATTTGTATTAGGACAAGTTGCCATCTTAATAGCCTTCTAGTAAATGCTAAACTCCTTGACATCCCTTTAGCAGGTACCAAGGTCAAATAATTTCTTCCAATGGTCCTTAAGCAAGTATTGGGATTGAATTTGGCTTCAACAACCTTATAGTAAGTATTAGAAGTGAAACTATGATCTAACAATGCTTTTAGAAGGAATTAGGACTAAATATAGCTTTAGCAAGCCTCAAACAAGTACTTGGAGTGAAACTATGCTCTAACAACTTTTCTAGTAAGTATTAAGAATGAATATTACTTCAACAGCTTTCAGGTAGGTACTTAAGGTGAAACTATGTTCTAACAACCCTTTTGACAAGTATCAAGAATGCATATTACTTTGGTAGCCTCAAGGAGGTACTAAAGGTGAAACTTTATTTTGGTAGCCCTTTTGATAGGTGTTTGGGATAGTTTTCACAAAATTCATCCTTCAAATGAGCTTTTCTTAGTGTTTTTGGTGTTCGCGTCATCATTTTCTTATTTCAATTCTTAGGCTGAAAGGGTATTTCTGGCATTTTGCTAAAATTTTGTTCTGAAAAATTGCACTTTCTTTTTTCATTTTTCTATTTTCATCATTTTATTTATTTTCCCTTTTCCTTTTTTTTTTCCATTTTTCTCCTCCCTTCTTTTCTTTTTCTTTTTTGCCTATGAGGGGTATTGAAATTATTGGACGTAGAGGGGCATGAGTTATTTGTATAGACAAGTAGCTTATCTGTACAAGAAAAACCCTAGGGTATATACACCCCTTCGAATTGAGGCCTTTTTTAATTTGCCATCATCTTTACTCTTTTATAATTAAGCCTTAAAAAGAGAGAGACTATGATATCACTTATCTTATAAGAGCTTTAGAAATTCGTGAATAATGCAATGATAGATACCGCTTTTGTATTTGGGTAGAGAAACCCTTGAGAGATTTTGTAACTAACTTTAAGTTAGTGAAAGTAGGTTTTCTTTAAGCACTAGATTGTATTTGTTGCCTAATTAGAGCCTTAAACACTTGCTAAGTATCATCTTTTTGTTAAATGGTTAAAGGTTGGTATTATGTTTTTAAAAACACCAAGGAGTTAGTTATCTTTTTTCTTCCCTCATCAAAAGAGAGAAGTGTAAGAATTCTTTCTAAGCCTGTAAAAGAAAACTTTATTCTTAAGTCTACAAAAAGAAAAGGCCTAAATATTTGCTTAAGGAGTATACACAGGTATATTATCGAACCACTATAAATCCTTATATTTGATCTTCCCCTCTGTCCTTCTTTTTAAGTTTTATATAGCAACCAATTTACCCCTCCACATATTAGGTTGCAACTCTCACCAAGTCTATCTCACTAAGTCTAATAATTGGTATTAGAACCTAGCCCCTTTTCAAGCTTAAGTGCAAGATGAAAAACAATTAAGTGCTAGCCAAAATAAGCATAGACTAGAAGCGTAATCAGTTGTGAGATCTTCCTTCTTTAATAAAATTGACTATCAATAGTAGAAGAGTATATTGTATTACTTTCATATCAAGCTGTGGAAAATTGTAGAGAAAGGTCTGTATATTCCTATGAAGACATTTATTAATGGAACTCAAATAAAGAAAGACAATAATGAAATATCAATATCTAAAAAGGAGAAGAAGTAAGTTTCTAACAAAGATAAGGCCATTCATATGTTTTTTTGTGCTTTGAATAAAAGTGAGTATAATAAAATAAGCATGAAGATATTTGCCAAAGAAATTTGAGAGGCCTTGGAAAGCCAAAAAAAACTTTTTTAGGAAATACAGTCCTTTTGGCTTACTTTTTGGAATATTATTAGAAGATCTTAACTATTTTATAAAGACATATTGACTATTTGCTTGAGATGAGTTCAAACATATTGAGATCACTCAAAGGGTACAAATCAAGTCAAGGAGAATAAAATGAAAACACTCACTTTCTAATGTTGAAAGAGAAAATTTCAAAATGTATGATTACTTCATTAAAATAAATAGAGAAATGAAGGCTCTTGTGAAGACATTCGCTAATGAAGAACCTACAAAGAAAGTTCTGAGGTGCCTACCTAAAGAATGGCTTCTCTTAAAGTTTCAACGGACCTAAAGACCTTGTTGATTGATGAGTTACCAAGTAATCTCATTGATTATTAGATGAACCTAAACAAATAAACTCCATCTTCATTGGAGGAATCAAACAAAAGAAAGTTTTAGAGTTGCACTCAAAATAACCTTTAAGCTCTAATAAGAAATAAATGATAAGTATATGGCTTTAACGTCAAATCAATCAAGATGATGTTGAAAAAGATGTCTCAAAGGAAAGACAAAAGGAAGATTGAGCAAATGGAATGCTATATGTGTGGAATGTTGGATCACATAAAGACCAAATCCCTTAATGCTAAAGCTAAGTAGAAAGAAAAGAAGTAGAAGAAGAAGAAGAAGGCATAAAAGGTCACTTGGGATGACCCAAGCTCCTCTAAGTCAAGTCAATATGAAGATAAGTCAAAAAGAACAAGCAGGGAAAGAGCAAATCTCTACTTAATAGGGATTGAGAAAAGCTCTCCATATGAGGTACAACTATATCTTTTAAACAGTGCTTTAGAAGATGATAAATTAAAGCTTAAGACCATGTTTGTTGTTGAAAATCTTGTAAAAGTCCTAAAATCATTAATAATTATCTTGATAAGAATTTTGAAAGAAATAAAATTTTAAAAACAAAATTAGTGGAATTGATAAATAATTTTGATTCTTTGGAAATGAAAAAATGATGTTTTAATCAATAAGAAGAAATTTATAAAATCTTGCCTTCTCAAAAGTGTTCATAAGGAGGCTTAAATTTAAAAGTCTCTTTTACCACTTTTAGTAAAGGCAAAGAAAAATTAAATTTGATTTTGAAACACTTTAAGAAATAAGCATGACTTAGGCTTTGATCATTTTAAAACGTCTACCTGTAAAGCTAAATTTGTGAAAGCCTTTTTTAAGGCTAGAACTCCCTCTTTCTCTCATCATTTAGGATACATGTGTATAGCTCTAAATGCTCATATTCTAATGCACAAAGGCCTAAGGTTAATAAACCCTTTATTTATAAGTCGTAAGGATTAAAGCCTAATAGGAAAGCACCTGTCCTTTATTCTTATGTCCCAATTCTTAAAGAAGTCATTTTATGACTACTCCATCTATAGACCTAGAAGAGCATTCATTTGGTAATGCGTTTATTATAGAAATTTCATCCATAAAATATACTTTTGTTACACAAGGTTGAACAATCAAAATTTTCTTTCTAACCCCAAGAACCCAAAACAAAATTGGTACTAAAGAAAGCTTAAAATTGCAGGTTAGGAACCCTCTCAACCAATGCTCAAAATGGAGAATGCTATGGTGAATAAGAAATTGAAAATTTTGAAGGAATAGAAAGCTTCAAATGGATTAGAATACGTTAATACCCAAAACTATAAAGTATTCCTAATTTATATTTCTTTTATTTGCTTCAAAATGATATATATGCATACTTTCAAGGTATGCTTCATTTGATAATATCATATTACCATATGCAACTTTTCTCTAGAATACTTCTTTCCTTTTGCTATCCGACAATTGGTACCTAATGGCTGTTTGTGTGACCCTAAGATTGTGATTAAAAAGTATTCAAACAAAATTAAGCTTAGCTTTAGGAATTATTTTAGATGCCATGAAAAGGGAGAGATTTTTTTATTTTTGAATTTAATAATTTGTAGTTTAGAATTGTTATTTTAAACTTTATTTTTGGAAAAACATTTGGTATCTTAAGATTGTTTGCTTGACAACTTGTATTTTTGAATTTATTTTTGGATATACATCTCCTTTATAACCCCAAGGATTGAAATTTTGCTTAAGTTTCTTTTTTTACTTTTTTTTTGCTTTTTTCGTCTGTTTTTTTTTTTTTTTTTTTGCCTTCTATTAACCACTTTTTGTGATAATGACAAAAAGGGAAATAATCTTTTAGATGTCAATAAAATGTCTATTATATTCTATTAAGCATCTTGGTTTTATCATCATCTAACAAAAGGGAGCTTGTAAACTTAAGATGGGTCTAGGATATTATGACACCTATTGTCTCAACCTCTAGAGTATTGTATAGTTGTTTTGAATGATCTTAAAACTCAAAGAAGTTCTAACCTTATGATTGAGTATTTGTTCTTGTAGATTTTATAAATAAGGGTGATATTCGCCCCTAAAAAGTAGACAAAAGCACACCTTAAAGCCAATGTTTTCAAAGATACTCTAAAGCCATAAGGGAAGGATGCTTGAACACCTTGCTTTCAAAAATGGAAGCAAGGCATCTAAGGTGAAGGAATTGCTACTAAAGAATGGAGACATTTGTTTGACTCTTAATATACTTTTAAAGCTGAAGATGAATTACCTCAAGATGATAAGACTTGAGCATACTAAAGATATTTAGTGCAAAGGAAGAAATGAGAGGAGAAAAAGAAGACTAAAGGCTTGAACGACTGTATAGGTGAACCAATGGCCATGGAAGGAAAATGAGTGTTAAAAGCGCATAATGACTGTGAATGAAGTCTTCAAAAAGTTCCTTATTTCATTTTGCCAACATGAAGGTAATGCAATGATCATGAAGAAAATCACAAAGATCGTGAAGTGTCCAATGAGTATGAATGAAGTATAATATCTATTGAAAAGGAAGCAACTAATCTATGTGGGCAAATGATGGTTGATCGATATGCCAATGATTGTGGAGAAAATTCAACTATTTTGAGAGAAGATCAATGAGGCATTTATAGATGATCTCAATTAGCAGTGCAAAGTATCAATGGGTATTGAAAAGAAATATGGAGACTCAAATGACCATAAGAAAGATTTAATAACTATTGATGGGCATAATGACTATTTTTTTAAAAGCTGCCAAACTTCTCCATTTATTTCTACTGACTAATTTTTAGGGCTTTTATATATAAAATCCTCATTTAAGGATTAGAATATATAAAAAAAGGCATTTTGAAAGATTATTTTTGAGTTATACAAATCATTTTAATGTTACTTTTGTGTTTGGGTAGAGAAAGCCTTGAGAGATTTTACAACTAACTTTAAGTTAGTAAGAGTAGATTTTCTTTGAGCAATAAACTATATTTTCTATCTAATTTGAGACTTAGATATTTGCTAAAGATTACTCCTTTGCTAAGTGATTAAAGATTGATATTTATGCCGTCAAAAAATACCAAAGGGTGGGTTATTTCTCTTCTTCCTTCACCAAAAGAGAGAATTATAAAGTTTCTTCCTTATGCTAAAAAAGAAAAGGTTATTCTTAAGCCTGTAAAAAGAAAAGTAAAAGAACTAAGTGGTTGCTTATGGAGTGGACATAGGCAAATTGCCAAACCACTATAAACCCTTATGTTTCATCTTCTCCTTTTTCCATCTTTTCAAGTTTTTATATAGCAACCAATTCACTTTCGTTCACTCTTAGGTTTTAACTCTCACTAAGTGTAATGCATAGGTTGGAAGATGATGAGCCATTTTGGAAATTTTCAAGGTTAGGAGCATTCTCAGTTAAAACTTCACATAATGCATTAAAGTGGGGTAAATGGCATGAAGCTCATTATATGTAAAGGATGGTATAGGGATGGTAAGGTCCTTAGAGAATTAGAATTTTTTTGTGGTTAGCGATTAAAGGACAATTCTTGACCAATATAGAGTGTTGCAAGAGACATTTGGCAAATGATGCACTCTATCCATATTGCATGGCAAAAGATGAGGATGATACGTGACTATCCCATAATGAAGAGGGTTTAGGAAAATATGGTTTTGTCGAGTGCATGAACACCTTTCTTCGACATGGAAAATTCTACACGGTTTTGCATGAACTTGGGTAAAAGCCATGATTGGGTTGGAGGACTTAACTACTTTCTTTGGCATAGCTTGTTGGCTATTATGGTTTGCAAGGAATAAAACAAATCTTGACCTTTCCTTCCCAAGATATAGAGACCTAGTGTGAGTCATTAAATGTAGATTTTTGGAGTTTAACAAATCCCAATCATAGTTGAGTTTCCATGGATCCAAGGTGCCCAATTTATTGGCAACCTCCTACCTCGTGGGGGATTAAGTTAAATACTAATAATGCTATAAAAAGGAATACTAGCATAGTGTATGCAAGAGGTATCATTCGAGACCATCTAGGACTATGGCATGGTGGTTTTTTCTAAGATACTTGTTAAATGTTAAGTCACAGTGGCAGAATAATGAGGGATTTACTAAGGTCTCCAACTCAACTGGGAAAGAAGGTTCAAGAAATACATGCTTAAAGTGGATCATCCAAGCATCATATATATGATCTCAAGTGTGCATGAAGTCTTGGCTTAGGTTAAAGATATGGTTTCCAACACTAGATAACTATTTCAAATAGATTATGAGGTGCAAGTTAGGCATGTTTATCATGAGACAAACTTTGTAGCAAATTATTTGGTAAATATGGATGTAGATATGGAATTGAGAACACATTATTTTGAAACTCTCCTAATTAGCATTTTATTATGGTTATTGCATGATATTTCTAAAGGATCTTACTCTAGACTCTGTATTACTTAATTGAGATTATGTCTTCTTTTTCTTTTTTAGAACATTGTTTGCTTATTTTCATGCCAATTTTTTACTTAATATTTTAATGCCTAGATATGGGTAGTTTCAATAAATCTTCTAATTTGAAGATAGTTTTGATATTTGTAAATTAGATTTTTTTTATCTTCATAATAATAATAATATCTAATAAAAATTGAACTTAATTGTTTGGTGAATACTATAACGTGTATACATTATTATATTATAATGTTGTAGTCAGTATACTTTGAAAAAAAAAATTCTCTTAATAAAATTATTCAAGATAATAATAGAAATTAATAATTTATACACATAATTTAAAATTTTACATAAAAGATATGATAAAATATATATCATCATAAAATTTACTTAATTTTTTAATAAAAAGTTTTAATATTAGCATTAATAAATAGATTTTTTTCTTTTTCTTTTTTATTTTTTTTTTTTTATTTTTTTTTTTTTTGCATTACACAAAAAGGAGAAGTGTCCCCCCCTTGAAAGGAGAAATTCTTCAATGGACTAAGTTCACGATATCGAATGGTAAATCATCCAATCAAAAAGAATTTATACAATATATTTTGAATATAAATTATCAAAAATTATAAAATATCACAAATAAAATAAAAATTATATAAATGAAGCAGTTGGTTTTGTCGCGTTCTATAAGCATATATACACTTCCAATATGGTCAACATGACTAAAAGTAAGAGTCTAAGTTCTAGTAGTAAATTAAAAGAATCGACTACTTCTAAAGAAAATAAAAGGATGAAGTGTCAGAAATTGTTATGTACTCTTGATGGTAAAGAAGGTGTTAATAATGCATTGATCAATGATAGTTATTTCAGTACAAATCATGAAAATTATGAAAAGATATGCAAGGCCATCAATGTTGCTTCTTATGCCATTAGAATTAAAGAACTGGTTTGTTAATTTCATTTCTTTTTTTTTTTTCCATATTGTAATACAGTTTTTGTTTGTATATTAATGTCTATTAAGAGCTTAACATCATGGTTTATCATAATGTCTGTTATGTAGGACTGTAATCGAATAATAGATGAAATAAGACATGTTGAAGAAAATTTGAAGTCATATTCATAGGCATATTCTATGGAGCAGGATCATATGTTTGTAAATGAACACATGCAGCAATCAAATTATACACCAATTTCTTTTGATCCAAAAATGATAATACACTCGAATGAAGAAAATAATTTTCTTAGGGAAAAAATAACTGATTCATCTATTTTCACAACTATAATTTCTACATATAGATTCAACAAATTGGTTAAACAATTAGACAGTAAAAGGAAACATGTTATTTATAAAGTCAGGTTGGGAGGCATTCTTAAACTCATCAAATCACTAATTTTGAAGTTAGTTGAAGCTTTTGATCTAGCGTCTTGCACCTTGAACATAGGTGGAAAGATACATGAAATACTGCCCATTATTTTCATTATATAATGGGTGTACTAGAAGGAGTGGATAACATAGTTTCACAAGGTGAATTTAACAAAATTTTTGAGCTAAAAAATAAGTTTTGTGGTGAACCATAAGATCGTGTAGTGATTAAAGTGAAAAACTTAGAGATGCCACTTTATTTAACCACTGATGCTGGAGATGAGTTTGTGAAAATTTTTATATTATTTGCAACTGCTACCTTATTGGGCACTACAAAAACTTATGGTATCAATCAAATATACCTCTTTCCTATCCCAAATGTTGAAGAAAATCATAAAAAGTGTTAGGCAAGCTTTTTTTTAAGACCATGGTGAAGGGCATCAAAAAATTTAAGCAGAAGCAAAGTAATAATTCAATGCCTAAAGGATGTTTTATTTTCCTGCAAGTAATATATATATATATATATGCACACACTTTGTTGTTTTTCTTTTTTGTTCTTTTTATTTTCTGGCTTTTTTGTGCACATACCTTTTCTTACACTCATTTTTGCTATCCCTTTCAAACATCATCATTTCAATTAACTTCTGTTTTTTTCATCCAATTTTGTTTTTATTTACAGATTTTATATTTGAGACAAGTGCTTGAAGAAGGTCCTATCACGCGTCATCATTAAGAGAGTATTAACATCTTCAGTTCCACATCACAGAAAAACCTTATTTCATTGATCAATAAATATAGATGGTGCACAACAATAATGGTATGTAATGATGTCAATGTTAGATACGTAATTGTAATGCATTGCCTTAAGAATTAAACAAACGCATCATGAATTCTTAATTCTTGATAAACGATCAATTTTCTATTTCTTATTTAGGAAGAGTTAAATAATAAGGGGAACCATGTCAATGATTGGAAGCAAGATGATATCTTAAATGAAGGAGGACAAGTGTTGCCTAAGTTAGTTAAAGCCCTATCTGAAATGACCTCTAAAACTTCTAAAGTCTTGGAGGTTTTGAATGGTGAGATAATGCCTTTCATAAAAGGTTTACTCATGGAGATTTCAAAATTAAGAGAATCACAAGAAAGACTAGGAGACAGTTTGAAAAGTCTTCTTTTTGCACCTAGAAAACCATATTATGAAGATGTATCAAATCTGAACTTGAAACAGGATAGTGTGTCTTCATCATCGGAAAAGAGCATCAAAGAGTTGAGCTCATCATTAGTACAAGTGGCGAAATATTGGAATGACATGTTGATCAACAAAAAGCCCATATCCAGATGCAAAGGACATTGTTTTTGACAAAATTGATGAAGCCAATCAGATGTTGGATTTAGATAATGATAAAAAAGAACATCACATGGTGGATTTACAATAGCATAATAATGAAGAGGCAATAAACACTGTCATTGAAAGCAAACTGAAGAAAATTGAAGTTGTAAACATAGATTCTCAAGATAGCATGTCTTATAACGTGAACAAGGTATGCTTATTAATCCCATATATATTTACTCTAATCACACACTTGCACATAAAATTATCATTTTATATTCCTATTTACGTTGATGGTAAGAAAAATAAGAAAATAAAAAAAGTTGTAACTATAAAGCCAACAGATGGCTTGAAAATTAAAAATGTGTATGGACAGCAATATATGTCGTCAAGTGTTAGAAGAAGACCAAGCTCACTTTTTGCACTACATGGATATCCATTTTTTAAAGCAAGGACCTTAAAAGATGAAGACAACATCAAGCTAGTAACATTTGCAATGGATAATCTGCATTCACCTGGGTAATTAAAATGTCCTTTGTCGCATTATATATATAATTTAAAATCCTTTAAGCAAGTTTAAGGTTTATAATACAGATATGTTTTGACAAAGATTACAAGGTGGTACCTAACGAGGCATGAATCACTAACATTGAAGCCAACTGTATGGTTAGACTCACAGGTTGGCTTATGTTGTTTTACCTATGAAGTAGTTATTTATATCAAATCGTTTAGAAATTATAATTGTTATTTATATTAATAACATTACAATTATTGATAACAGATTTTAGATATGGCATATGAATTCTTAACTTATGAAGAGGAAAGGAATCAAGATGGCCGAAAGACATGGTTTTTTCCTATCATTATTGTGGTATGAAATTGAAGACATCTACATATAATGAAAAATTTTTAAAAATCATAATAAAAAAGTCAGTCGTATTTAAGCTATTGTGTTGTTCTGTATCAATTACATCTGCAGGCAAACTCTTTGTTAAACATCAAACAGTGTATATCTTATCTCAATATGTTAAGGATAAAAAATTTGTGCATAACTGGAGATTTGATGACCTGCAAACAAGTAACTTCAATATATTAATGCATAAAACTTCCAAGTTGTCTAACATATTTTTTGAATTTATTTAATATGATAGTAGTGTCTTTGTGCAAATATTTGTTCCATTATTTACCAAAAATCCAAATCATTTTCAAACTTGTTGTTACTGATACAATTAGACATAATGTTTAATTAAAGGATTCAAATAAGGACGTAAAACTAATGGAGGAAGGAACAAGAAATCATATTAGTGTTGGTAAGTTTACTTAACAAGCTAATTTTCTATTATCTATTTATGATCTTATAAAAATGATATTGTATAATGCTTTGTTAGTTATCTGGCCTTCAACAACTATTTAATGAAGAGATAAAAGAACATTATCTTGTTCTTTTTGAAGAAGTTAGCTACCCAAAACAAAATAACCGGTATGAATTTTATAATGTAATTGAGATATAAAACTTATATAAAACTTACATATTTAATTTGTACAATTGAGATATAAAACTTATGTATTTCAGTTTTCTATAATTAGGCGTAATTATGGAATATATGTTATCCAATGCATGTGCTCAACAAGATATTCAAACAATTTGATTTCCAATAATCAGATGATAGGGGAGGAAGTAGAGGTAAAGTTTATAAATTAACATTAAATAATCTTTAAAATTTAGCTACAATTTAATCATTATACTCCTCTTATGAAAAGGTATATAGTGAACAACTTCATTTGAAAGTGTTGTTGTGGACATTGAAGCATGATTCCAACTTGTTGAAGTCCATTATATTGGATGAAGCATTAGACTGGTACAATGCCAAAAATAACTTACAAACTATTGAGGAAGCATATTGGAGTTTCTAAAAATCAGTGGAATGAAGGGAACGAGAGGATCAAAATATGCACATACTCTGAAAAAGAGATACAAATGTTGAACATGAATATATATTGATTAAGACAAGTTATGAATATATATTGATTAAGACAAGTCGTGTTATTATGCTTTATGGACAATATTTTGTTTTTTCCTACTATATTGTAGTTATTAAATGGAATTGACAGAAAGAATCTTATTTATCATCCTTTTTATAACTAGTAACTATTATTTTGTCCTTGAAATCAACCAATTCAGATAAGTACAATTTACATGTAGCTGTTATATATGAAATTAGCAGGTGCAGTTATTCATAATCAATAATATTATTTTTTTATTAAGTGAATTTTCTTATATTGCCTTAAATAGCATAGTAATGAATCTAAAAAAAAAAAAAAAGCTGGTAATCAGGGTAACTTGTTAAAATTTAACCAATGAACTCATTTATAGCTTGCCATAATTCTCCTACACTAGCTCTTCATCAATACCAAAACAATCTATAAATAGCCAATAAGCACTGAATGAACGTTTAACCTTTGCCATATAGGAATATTAATATCCTTAAACTCCACATTCCAAAATTTCATTTTCACTCACACATAAAGAACAACTTGGTGCTTAAATTGATCTAAAACGCAAAATTAAGCATTCATAATCTCAAAACTTAGATTGAACCTCCAATATGAACATCACATTTTGCTACAAACAAAAAGGATTTTCAGAGTCTAGTACCAACAAACTTAGTAAATCATGATCAAGTCAATTACACATAAATCATTGCACATTGTTGTTATCCTAACTTCATCAAAACTATATATGTTTAGAGCAAGAACTCTTACAAAATTAAACAAATAATTAAATCAATAGATAATAACAAGAATGCCCAAGAGCACCACCATTGACATCAAGAGCCCCACTAGCAGCTTAAAGTACATTTTAAATCTTCTCATTTCCATTTTCAACTTCTGTTTTTCTCTGTTAAGAGTTGACTTCTCATGCAATGCCTGTCAAGCCTCACTTGCAATGTTGAATTCAATAATGTAAGATCCTTAACAGTTGTTCGAATCTTGTTTATAGATATTTCAGCTTCCTTCAAAACTACTTTGGTTAATTTCAGTCTCTCTATTAATTGTTTTTCTTTTATCTTCTTCCATTCAAGATGGAATTTTAAAGATTGTTTTTTAATCATCAACTTAGACATCTTTTTTTTTGTGCCATTCTGGGAGCTTAGGATCCATCCAGTCAAAGTAATTGCAATTATCATGCTGCATATATCAATTTAACAAACACTTGGTATCAAAAATCTAGGAAACTTTGACATAATTTCAAAACCCACAAAAACCATTGACACAAGCCACTCATATACATTGAAATTTCTTTTTGAAACACATCTAAATTTTAAATAAATAAAAGCATTTGAGCAACATATCTATAGAAACGCCTCTCTGAATTCATTAAGTTGTATGATGTTAATGAATCGGCCTCTAACTTATGGACCTTGCATTTCTTCACTTCAATTCCACTTTCGTAGTTGTCAGTTAATGTATTTAACTTTTGTTCATCTGCACTAGTTGATTCACAATTAAACTTGTTTTTCCCACTCACCTCTTTCACCATTATCACAATTGGAAACTAACAAATACTAGGAAACTCAATGAAGATGATATTCATCTCAAAATGGGTTTCAAGTTCCTATTATTTTTCATTATTGTTTAGTTGACAATAAACACCTAGGTTAGGGATTTGGAATGGCAATCTATTCAAAATTCCAAAATTCCCTTCCACATAAAGAAATTACAAGAAATTTAACATAAAAAAAAAAAGAGAAATTTAAATCTAAACTACAACAATTAGGTAAAATCAATATCTTCATCAAAAAAACTGAAAGAAAAAACTCATACTTATCTGCATTCAAAAAAATCATTTATCCATTGTTGTTAGATTTGAAGATGTCATTGATCATCAACATATCATACGTATTATTTTTCCTCTTCCAAATTGAAATTATGAAAAGACTCAAATAGAAATTATGAAAAAGAACGGATGATTGTTTCGTGGATTTGAAGATTTGATCATCGATGGCAACAGTTCCTCTTCCAAATAGTCATAATATAATTTTGGTTATGAAAGAGATTTGAAAAAAAATATATATGCAATTAGATCAATATATTAGTAACAAGTAGAAAAGGTAATAGGTTAAATAGTTTAGATTAGTTTACCAGCTTAGTAAGGTATCGGTCATTTGATCCAATGGTCAGAATAAAAAATAAGAGATCTAACAATTTTCAATAACATGGTTCATCAATGAACTAGGTGTGCTATATAATGATCCTTTAAATTATTACTAAGTTGCTTTTTTCAATCTTTGGTAGCCACATCTTAGGAGTTTCACTGTTAATAATTGGTTCAAAGTTTTTGGCAATATTTTTAAAATCAGGTCGATAATCAAATTGGTTCTTTAATCAATTTTGATTCATCCAATTCGATTAGTCTAACCGGTCCAGTTCACATACACTATATAATATATTTTTTCATAGTTTTTGTTTTTACTAGTTGGCATATACTTCTGTAATTCTATATTTTAAATGTCAGCTTTTGCAAGCGATTAATTTTGAATGATCCATTGACCTCCTAATTTTGGTTGAATCCAGCAATTATGGCAGGCACCTAAACCTTCCAATTTTGATTCATCATCCTCCTTTACTGAGTTTGCATTTGGAGCAACCCATTGACTCACATCTGTTAATACTTCATATGGTTCCTTTTTTCCTTTCAACTCACTTACTCCATCACAATGCGCCTTTATTATTCCAAATTCCACCTTCCCACTTGGTAACTCATCTACATCTGGTAGTGATAATCAAATAAAGATGAAGGACTTCCATGGCTGATTCAGGAAATCAAATGAAGATGGACTCCATGGCTAACGACATGGTTCAGGGAACCCATCTATAATTTCTAGATTTCGCTCAGCAACCAATCACACCACTTCATCTTGCTTTCCTTTTGCAGAGTTTAAAATCATTGTCGGTTTTATAGGCTTTGTCTGGTTTGATAGCCATCCGATTTTAAATGTAATTTTGGACCAAACAGCTGATCAGTTTCCAATTTTTTCAATCCGAACGGTCCGATCCGGTTTTCAAAACCATGGTGTTTGGTAAATGCAAAAATTCAAGAGCTGCTTGTTGTTTAGGTCCTCCATAGCTATTATTTTATTTTTTTGAAAAAAAAAATATGTTTTAGAGCTTTTCTTATAACCTTCTTTTTTTTTTTTTTTTTTGAAGAAAATTTTACTTATAACCTGGTTGAACTATATTTGTAGTTACTTATTAAAATTCATTAGAAATTTTTTTAAAAAAAATCCATTTTAAAAAGTTAATTTTTATGCAAGCTAATTTTTTTAATTAAAAATAATAAACAATATCTCATATAGATATTTTACCAACCATCTGTATCGAAAGGACAAATTGCTTCCTTTTCTCACTCGAAGCATTTGATTCCCCCTTTTGATCTTATGGGACGCACCCAAAGCCCCAACCATGTCGTCAATAAAGAACAATGTACGTTCGGTAGGCTAACTTTCTTGAATTATCCCTAGTTTTTGGTGTGTGCATAATTATTTATTGATTTATTCATCAACGTGAGGCAAATAAAAATCTTTTCTTCGTTTTTTTTAACCTTTCTTTTTTGACATTTTTGTACCAGTATATTGAATTTTATTATTGTATAAATTTTAATTTTAACATGCATCGTAAGATAAAGATTCCACTGCTTAAAATTTTTTATTTGTTTTCTATAGTACCATAGATTTATTTAGATTTATAATCTAAATTTTAGAACTTCAATAAATATTTTCAAATTGGGCTAAATTTATATATGTAACTATTAAATATATTATTAAATATTTTTGCAAATATAAACTTAATATTTATATAAGTTTCTTTTATTTTTTATTATGCTTTTTAAGGATTATATATATATATATAAAATAAAACATTGTTCTTTTTATGTGCTATTTATTCCTTCTTGAATTCTTGAAATTGTTAAGATCTTTTTCCATGATGATATTCAATTTATCACTAATCTTTAAATTATTAAAGTTGTTTAAAAATTCTGGAACAGTCAATTTATGATTAATAATAATTACTAAATAGAATGTATTTTTTGTTGAATTATAATCTCTAATATTATGTTATTTTAATTTGATTTTCAAACACATGATCTATTATTTAAATATTTGATATACCTTGGTGTTCTATTATTATCATTATCTTTATAAATTATGTCCGTATTTTTCTAAAATTTTTTTTCTGACCTAACAACAACCTATCTAATAGCTTTCGTTTTCATTATCATAGTGTTATATGTATTAGAAGATAGATAGGACAAATTGAGTTATTTTTACGTCCAATCATCTATGTTATTAAATTAAGATTCAAAAGCAATTTGAATTAATTTTAGATCAAAATGAGTCAAATTAATGTAAAATTTCTATTTTTAAATGAACGAACTTCTCTTAGTATTCTTCTTTTAAAAAATTAACTCTAATCATTTCATATATTTTTGAAGTTAATTAATTATATTTGTGTGGACTAACAGATGAAAAATAATTTTATCTTAAAATTTTTGATAAATTAAATTATTTTTAAATTTGCTACTAATAATGAGTTGCTGTCACTTGAAATCGAATTAAGATTGACACTTCGAACTAGAGACAAGCAAATTAATACATTCAAAGTTTCAAACACGAAGAGAAAAATTGAAAAAAAAAAAATTATGCACAATCTAAGAAACAAATAATATATTAAATAGAAAGAGGACAACATATACAAATAACTTACAAATCCAGGAATAGCGAGGGGCTATGGAACTGTATTTATCTTATTTAAATATATATAAAAATAAATAAAAAATTTCATAAAAAATCTATATTTAAAAATAAAAAATATATAATTTAGTACGATTACCTCTATTAGCAAAGCTGTATTTAGTTTTCTGAAAAATATTTTTAAAAATATAAAATTAAATTAAAAAATATAAAAAATATATATAATTTTTTTCTTTTAAAAAAAAGATAGATACCTTAGAGCGACAGTACTGTGACTATCATTCCGCAAATAATTGCCCTTTTGTCGGTAGAAAACGACAAGACAAGAGACTGTGGATGGTGGAACATCGCGGGGTGGGTCGTAGAGGCGGCTAAGAGGTGGTGCCGCAGCCCTTTGCTTGGCAGGTCTTAACATCAAAGACAAGTCAACAAAGCAAAAAGTAGCCACTTGATTGGATCATTAGCCCATCAAAGCGGCCACGTGCTTATCGTTTTAATGTTAATTTACTAAAATGACTTGGAATGAAGGGCTATTTTTTAAATGCGGTTATAATTAATTATAAATTACTTTAATGATATATTATACTTAATAATTACAACCATCCTCTAATATTAAAAAAAAAAAAAAAAACTAATGCAAATATGTAAAAGGTAGAAATAATAGCACACAAAGTAAATAAGACTTTTTTTTTTTGAGAAGAAGTAATTAAGACGGTTAGTAATACAATAATGGGACACTACTAATCCTAGAAGAGTAATGGATATCTAAAACCTAACTTTATTAGTAAGCTTAGCTATAATATATAGTTACCGAATCCTAAATGTAGAATAACTTTGTTGATGTTTTTGTTTTCTTTGATGAATGAGTTATTCTCTTTTTATGGATGTTATCTCTCTTCTTGTTTTTTTTTATGAATATCTTATGTGCGTTTTTTTTTTTTTTAAAGAAAAATGATATCTATTGATTTTTGAAATATTATTGATCTACTTTGTACAATGATTATGATTCATTTATATTTTACAATAAATATGTTGAGAAACTTAATTTAGAATGATACTATGACATCAAAATAATTTCAGAGCATGCAGAAAAAATTTTAAGTAACGAATTTAATTATTCTAATTATTGTGTTAAGTTTAATTATAGAAAGAATTTTAAGTAATGAATTGAATTATTATAATTATTGTGTTATGTTTAATTATAGCTTTTAATACAAATATCTTGAATTGTAAATATCGTATGACTTTTAATTTAAATAAATAATATTATTTTTATTAAAAAATAATTATAATCCAAGTAAAATTCTAATATAAAGCTCGAAATATCGGCTTTGATGAGTTCAAAATGCAAATTAAACATAGTATATTAGCTTATAATAATAATAATAATAAATGAGTTCCATTAATTAAAAATATGGAAAAAAATTGCCTTGAAAAGGAATTAACTAAATTCCATTGCCAATGGATTATTAAAACTTTAGGATTTTTTTTCAAATTACGATTTACTTTTATTGAAGGTAATATTTTTTTTACTAAATTTGAAATTTTAACTTGGATTCATGTTAAAAAAAAATGATTCAAACTCAATCAAAATCAAAATAAAATTTGAAATGATTCAAAAAATTTTGCGACAAATTTGACCTACAAATTCAACTTTAACTCTATATAAATTAACATATTTTAATTATTAAAATATTTAAATTTTATTTTAAAATTAAAAAAGACTGATGCAATTCATTTTAATCAAAAATTTAAAAAATGATAATATATTTTGACATGATAATTTAATCTGACCTAACAACAACCTAAAACGATTTAATTCTTACTCTTAAACAAAACACAATTCAAAGACTCCATCCAAAAATAATCACACTTGAAAATTTTCAACTTAGGCTCCATTTGTTTCACAAAAAATAACTTGTAAGGAAAACATTTTCTAAAGAAAATAAAAACATTGTCTGAGTAATATATTTTTTAATATTTGAAACACACTATAAAAAAATGTTAATTTTCTTTTAATTTATGAGATTATAACAAAATTTAGGTCATAAATGTTTTATATTTATACTATTTATTATTTAATATAATAAAAAACTACATTAAAAATAAAATTTTTTTATGGATCCCACTTATCACTAGTAACCACGCCGGTCGATGATAACCAGTGACGGGTGTCGTAGTCAAAGAAAATCAATGATAATAAATACATATATTTATGTGTTTTATTTTTTATTTAGATGAATTTATCAAAATCCAGAAAATAACTTTCTATTTTGGAAATGAAAAGTCATTTTCTCAAAAAATAACTTAGCTTTTTCCTTGATCGAAAAAATATTTTCCATTGACCATTTTCTTAATACACCAAACATAAAAAATGCAGAAAATATTTTCCGTGAGACAAACGAAGTCTTAATCTCATCTTATTTGATTTATTTACTATTTTTATTTGCAATAATCAACCAATTTTGAGGAAATTTAATATAACTATATATTAGAGTCAATATTTTAAAATTAGAACAAAGATTAAACTAGTCATAAACTCACGCAATGCGTGGTATAATTATAATAATAAAATTTAAATAAATTTAATATTATTTTTATTAATAAATTGAATGACTAATTATTATTTTATTAAAAATTATTGTCAAATAAATAAAATAATGAAATAAATTTTTTAAATTTATAGTTATATATGGAATAGTTATAACAAGAAATTGTTTATTGATTTATACTTTAAATCTTATATGATACAATTTCAAGAGAAAATTTAGTAAATGTAAATAAAATAATTTCTAATAATCAATCAAACAAATAATAACAATTATTTTATAATCAAAATAAATTAATAGATAATTACAATATATATGTTTATGTAATAATTATAATTTATGTAATAATTATAATAAATGATTGTCTATTTATTTATACTTTCAATCTTGTGTAGCATATTTTTAATTCAAAATTTATTAAATTTGAATGATCTGACAATTTATCACACTTTTATTAGCCTTTATATATTCAGAATTCGAACAAGTAGTAGAATTTTGTTTTATATTGTTGTTTTTTAAAATTTTCTAATTTTCTGTTTAAAAGTTGTTTAGAATTTTTAATTAATTTCCTATTTAGAACTTTTTTATGTGGTAATTAATTTTTCTAATTTTTATTTTAAATTTTCTATATCACATTTTATAACATAATATAAAATAACGATATATAACAATATTATACACAATTATTTGACAAATGACAAATAATTGTTTAAACTAATTCTAAGACTGGAATTAGTAATATACATTAATTGATGGGTTGACTAGTTCTTAATTCAATTAATAATATATTATATCAAAAAATAAAAAAATTATTTAAAATATTTAAAAATATAATTATAATATAACAACAAAAAATATTTTTAATATTTTTAAGCAAAAAATATAATTTTAAAATTTTAAATTTGTATAAAATGATGTAATTTTAAATTTTAATTTAATTAAATTTTAAATTTTATCAATTTTATTATTTTTAATAAATTAATTTTACTAATTATAAAATTAATTATTGACTAATTTTTAATTCTAATCATTTAAACAACTAATTTGATTTAATTTTAAAAAATATTGATTTAAGCTTCATGGGAAAAAAATAAAAGAATGTACGCGGCCATAATGTCACCCGTATATATAAGGTCAATAATTTTTTTAAAGAATAAGCCCAATAAACTTATTTATCATAAGTTCAGTTAATTTAATTCGATTTTTTTATCAATCTCAAATAAATTGAATTATATACATTTAAAATTGAATCAAATCAAAAATTTGAAATAATTAAATTAATCGTACAGATTAAATTAAAATTTATATACTTATAAATCGAATCAAACTTATAAAATTTTGATTTTGATTCAATTTGATTTGATTAAATTACATATATTTTAAATTTGATTCTATTTAAATTGATTTGATTTATTAATAATTTTAATTTATTTGATTTATTTAATTTTTATCTAAAAAATCAAACTGAAAATTGATTTTTTAAAATTAAAATGAAATAAAACCAATTTTATCAAAAAATTAAACTAAATCGAATTGAATTAATTCAAGTCCATTGATTTTTTCGGTCAAGTCTGATTTTTGCTAACCCTTTATCACAAGACGTAACTTTGTGTGTATAAGAATCCATTGACTTTTCATCCTCTTTTCCTTGAAACACTTGGCCACAAAAACATAAAATATAAAATAATATTCATATGAACGGATAGAAAATATCTATAAAAAGAAAAAAAAATATTCATAAAAAAATATAATATTTACAAAAGAGAATAAAAATAAATACAAAATTTCACATAATGAAAAAAAATAAAAGATAAATCTATCAATAAAATGATATATTTAAATTTGTTAAAAATAATAAATAAGAAAAATAAAAAAGAACTATTACTGACTAATCAACTATCTCAAATTAAAATTAATAGAAAAATTTATAGAGAGAAAAATGTAAAATTGAGTCTCTACTAAAAAGAATTAAATAACTAATTAGTATAAAGTGTGAGCTTTATTTATAAAATTGTTGGATAGGTCTTTTTCGCTCTTTTTAATCAGATTAGCAATGGATATTTTACTAAATTGAAGAGTTTGAATTAAACTCCCTTTTTTTAAACAAAAAAAAACCCCGTACTTTTCGTATTAAGTATGATTCAATTTATCTATTCTAAATTAAAAATATATTCATAATAAATATTAATTATTGCATCCACTTTCTTCCCCATATATTTTGCTTCTCCTCCTAAGTTTTGACTTTTGTAATATGATATTACCATATCGTTTGAGTATTTGATTAGATAATGTGTGAAGAGTGGGACTAAAAAAAAGGACAAAATAATTGAAAGATCACCGGTTTGCATGTGAAAACTCGTGGCTTTTGTGCACTAATAATTGAACAAAATTAGTTAATTAAGTAGGATAATGTTCAAATTTTGTGTTTAAAACTAATGATTTCGGTATTTGAGGAATTATTTGTGGGCCACCAGCAACCTACTCGAAGAAAAGTATACGTTGACATCCCAATTTTATCGTTGCTTCTTTAGTAATTGATGGCTGCAGAGACTGGACTCTCGGATTTGAATTTTCTCATCTTAGAAAAATATGATTAATTATATTTATAGATTTAAATTATTGATTTTAAATTAAATAATTGAATTTTTTTGCAATAAAATTTATTAATTTTAGAAAGTAAATTGTTACTGATAAAATAAATTTTGATTGTTGATTTTAAATTTAACTCATTTTAGAGAATTCCTAATTTATGATTTATATATAGCTGAAAAAATTCTATCAAAAAGTTTATGTATATTAGAGGTGATAATTTTTTTTTTTGACCTAAAAATTTAATCTGAATTTATTTTAAAAAATAGTCCTAATAATATATATGCTATATTTTTCTATTCTCATTATAGTTCTCTCTTACCATAAGGAATTAGAAGATAGTAAGGATTATGTTTGATTATCAGAATCCTAATACGATTAAATTTATGCATTTTCTCTATAAATTCTCAGTTTTATTTTTATCTCTTATTTCATATTCATTAAATTTTATTGTGCTTTATTCATTTATAGTTTACTTTAATGAGATTACTACTGAACTTTTCATTAAGGATGAAGAAAATTTATATTTATCGAAACTCGAAATAATTTGAAAATTTTAAAATTCAATCAAACTCATTCCAACACCAAATATGCCAGCAACAATTTAAATTACCTATTTAAATTAGTTAAAAATTTTAAATAATATCTTTTTATTTAAAAAATTTAAAATTATAAGTGATCGAACATAAAATATAAAAAATGACTTGATATTCACCTGGTACTCACTTCAACTTGAATCTACCCATAATTTTTTTTTTTTTCCGAAGAAAGATATGATGCATTAAAAAGAAAGATCCAACAATACAAAAGGTTCAATAGAAGAGGGAACAATGCTACTTATTGTAATAGCAAACATAGCAAGTTTCACTAGATGATATGAAACTTGATACCCACTTTGTTTGACATAGGAAAATATAATATTATTCAAAAGAAATACAATTGTCTAATATCATCTAGGAGTGAATAGAATTACTAGAAGCTAAAGAATCCTTCCTTAGTTTATTTAGGGTTAATTTCACTGACAGTCTCTCAATAATCAGATAGTTAATAGTAAGGTCCTTAAACAAAAAATTATAATGAAGAAACCATTAAAATGTATGACATACATTAGCAAAGTTATTCTAGTTGATAAAGTTACTTAAGATGACACCTGGATGCCATGTGCATAACATTTTCAAAAAGAAATACACGTCTATGCACTCATTCTCTCTCATGCAGCTTCACTCGCAATTGGCCCTCACTCATGTTCTCTCATCTACAGATGTCGGCATGTGATTGAGCTCTAGGTCATTAGTTTATCTTCATCTTTTGCCTAGCTTCTTATCTTTTTTCTTTTCTTTTTCATTTGAAATTCTAAATATGAAAGTGCAAAAAGAGAGAACGTTAATGCAATCTATGAATGAGAACGTGTTTTAATAGAATAGATGATAAAGTAGGCATGAATTACGGAAGTTTGTGGTCCAAATGGCCTTCTAATTTGTGAATGTGGAGATAAGGTAGAGATAAAGGTATCATAGACAGAAAATAATCTAGTACGAAGGTTTTTAGGTTGCACAAACTATGGGGTAGGTAATTGAATGTTCCTCTTTTTCTCTTATTTTTTTTCTTAATAACTTTAATTATAGTTTATGCTTCATATTATGGACAACATCTCAATGGAACTACAATTTTCAAGTGGGTTGGTAGAATGTTTTGTCCACAAGCTAATCAAGTTATACTTGGTTTGTTAAGAAAATTAGAGAGATTGGAGAATGAGAGAGAAATTGAAGTTTTATAGAGGCAATTGAGAGAGAGGACCTTTAGGCAAAGAAATGCACCAAATGAAAATCTTTAATGGTTATGGTTATGGTAATTAAGTGAAACAACTTAGGGTTGTTGGAATTTAGGTTTAGGGATGATTGTCAGTTAAGTGACTTGCTATTGCTAGTTTTTTTTTTTTTTTTAAGGCTATTGTCATTAAGTTATGTTTGGTTTGACAATGTAATAAACATTATTTATGAATAAATTATATAATTTTATTATGTGAAGCAAAATTCTAACTTTTATTCTTGTTTATAACTTAAACAACATATAATAATAAAACTATATAAATAATCACAAAATAACATAAGAATTAGATTAATACTGTTAAAGATAAATAATAATTCAATATATTAACTGCTTCAATTTTGAAACAAATGGAACTAGCAATGTTCATATATGTTTCATGCTTGAAGCATAAAAAGCTACTAAACCGCAAACATGTCGCCAAAATAAGTACATGACTCCAACATAACAAATTTAATATTACCACTAACTAATGTTAATTATCTAAAAGATCTTATAAAACTAACAATGAATATAATTAATCCAAGTACCTATTACTCATATGTTTCACTATTGTGCTATTAGAATGCTTAATAAAAGTAGTAGTTAGGGCTTTCTTTTTTCTCTTTATGTGAGATAATTGTTAGTACAATAGGAGGCTTACTTATGTGATTTCCCCCTCCCTTTAGCAATAGTAGGTGCAGTTGATGCTTGTGAAGATTGACTACTTGCTTATAGCAAAGAAAGTAAAGGTGCATAAAAACATGTACTTCATAAATGAATGTTAACAATAAAATTTGACTTATAATAGTTACATTGATAATTGTGCTTGGTT
The DNA here is from genome assembly GCA_949677035.1 of Omphalea diandra. Lineage (NCBI taxonomy): Eukaryota > Viridiplantae > Streptophyta > Magnoliopsida > Malpighiales > Euphorbiaceae > Omphalea > Omphalea diandra. The sequence continues at coordinate 25,333 of CATIWR010586862.1, forward strand.
GTGAAGTTTAAGTACTTCACGACATTGAAGCATACAAAACGTGAAAATGCTAATTCTTAAAAGAAACCATCAATGAATATTTAATTTATATTGCTCTCATATCCATCATCCATCTCACAGTAGTGGGGGGGTCTAACAACTTATGACTATGATTGCTAGGTTTCTATTATTGGTTTAACACTTTCTACAACACTTGGATTACCAAACTTATCCGCTTTCACTTATGGACCTATACAATATAAACATAATGCATGGTCTCTCCCACTATGTATATATACATATAGTCAAATATTTCACATATTTTAGTGTTAAATATATAAAGAATTTAACTTACTGTTGTTGTCAAATCATGTCTTGAGCTATTCTATTTTGTTTGCTTGCAGATAGAGTAAGATATTTTCATTAATCCTTCCTTTAATAATTTACCCTTTTGAATTGTTGTAGCTCTCTCCAACTCCTCTGCCTCTTTTCTTCTAGCTTTCTCATGCTTCTAGCCTCCTTTGTTAGGGTCAGTGGTATAAATGTTTTACTATTCTTAGGTACTGGGCACATTGCAAGCCCATAATAAAGTTAATGTTATAAATGTATACTATCAAATATGTTTCTACTATGTAACGGTCTGTAACATAGTCTTTAAGATGTTCATTGTTCCTTATGACGTAAACATATGCACAATGGCATGGTATCCCTATTAGTTGCCACTTGCTGCATGCACACCTTTTTGTCCATATCAATAATAAATTTACCCTTAACACTCACTGTTTGAACTTTAAGAACTCCATTGAATGCTAGTTTACAATGGAAACTAGCTTCTTTTAATTTTTCCAACTTCTTCTGCATTTTAAGACATTACCTCCCATTCACCTTCTTAATTTATTCCTTATTACAAACATTCTTCTAGCAAGTTTTGCCTTAATGATCTCAAACATGGTTATAATGGCCTTTTCTCTTACATTCAGAATTATTTGTTGAAACAGTCTGTCATGTTTTTACGTAATATATCACACTATGCTATTGTGTCAAAGTAAGTTGTACTCTATGTGTTGTATGGCCTCTCACTAATCCATTCCCCTGTTTCCATAGACCTATCCTCTATTGCTTTTAGTGTTTTATTTAGCTTTGAATGGCAGGATGACCTTGCAATGTTCCATAATAAATTTTTAAATTCCTTTCTTTTGAAATGTATCTTGAAATTGGTATAAAGATGCCTTACAAATGTTTTATATTCTGCATGTGGAAAAAGGTTTTAAATGTTGGCCAATAGACCCTTAAAGGAAATGATATCATATCAATGCATAGAAAAATTCAAAGCAACACATAATATAGTTGATGTATACAAATATTACCTTATGCTTATCACCCATGGAGGTCTAATGGAAACTATTGAATACTTGTAAGTCATCTTTGAGGCAGCTTAAAAACCATATCTAATTTGCTTTATTCTCTTTCTTTACTATACCATAGGCAATAGGAAATATACAATCATTGGGATCTATTCCAACAGCATATAGAAGCTAAGCTAGCAACCATTAAGAAATATTATAAGCTTATACCTATCTTTAAAATATTTCTTTAATGCACTAAGTAAATATACATGCCCATAAATTCATTAGTATCACATTCATAATACTCAACAGTAGCTCCAAGATTAACTCTCAGTAATTCTAATTTATAGTCATCAAGCTTGTTGAACTGATCTACCTCATCACCATTGATCTTCTGTAAGGCTTGGTCTTTGTCTCTTTATGTTTTTATTCTCCCAATTGTTAGTCTGTACTTCCTTCCAACCCTATCTGTAACTCCATTCAAACTCTAATATAGGCATGCATTGAACTTTAATAATAGCACATCAAAGTCACCCATACTAGCATTGCTCTCTAAACTAGACATTTAAGAACCCAAGCATTTTTTCTTAACTTGATTTTGTTGCCCCTTAGGTTCTCCCTCCCTAACGCCATCCTTATCCATATCTAAACTTTCTCTTACATTTTTTCCTCTACATATTTGGTTCTTCCTTATCAATAGTTTCCTCAATGTTAACTTTATACTTCTTAGGAGTCAAGACATCTATAATATCTTTTTTATTCTGGTGTTTAACATATACATTTACGTTCCCAATATCACCCTCATATAAGCACATCTCATAAACATGACTACCATGTTCAAATGGCCTTAGTCCATATCTGTATTCTAAATTAGGTAACCTCAAAAAATACTAAAACAAACCTTCTAATCCTAAGACCACTTGTAATACTTTGTCTAACCTTATCATTAACATATAGTTTGCATGACAATTATACCAAAAATGTTCTTTTACATATATATAACTCTATTCTCCCAAGTGCCCATCATAACGTACACATAAAGTAAAAAACCATCCAAATTTGTGCTTATAGAACAAAACTTAAATAAAAATAATATTCAATTATTATATTAATGATAAAAAAAAAATCCCTTCTTTAACATTGTATAAACCTTATATTAAACATGCAAAGTTAATAGAAAATTATATACCCATTATCTTTCGCATGCATTGTAGCATCACAATACAAAATAACAATGACATGAACACTAAAATCACATGTGGGTTAGCTATTAAATAATTACTAGCTTTGTTGCTATCTTTAACCTTAGACCACTACACTTATGGAAATGCTTCTTACCTCCTCACATGTTAAAAACACCTCCAATAATAGAAGCTTTTATCTTTACAATAATGGAAGCTCCACCACTAATTTTAATGTTTTACACCTTTTATTGTCTTCCTCTAATTCGTTGAAAGCTACTAAATAGATTGGAAGGAACTGAGAAAGCGGGAGTTATTTACACTTTTTATCATCTTCCTCTAATTCATTGAAAGCTACTAAATAGATTGGAAAGAGCTTAGAAAGCAAGAGTTAAGGACCAAAGCTGATCACATGCCACCATATGAGATGAAAAAAGAATGAATGAAGGCCAATTAGGGGTGGAGTTGCATATGAGAGAATGAGGGCATAACTATGTATTTCTTTTTTAAAATATTATACACGTGGCGTTCATGTGTCATCTTAAGCAACTTTAGTAACAAAAATAACTTTGTTAGTATACATTATATATTTGAATCGCTTCTTCATTATAATTTTTTATTTATGGACCTTATCATTAACTATCAAATTATTAAGGGACTGTTAGTGAAATTGACTTGATTATTTATTACTATAATGAAATTCCATTCTACCACCACTTTTAGCCAACAGCTTTAATCAACCAACTTTAAACCTGCAAATAATGCCACAACATCATCAAGAAGCAGCCTCACCTTCTTGTAGAAAAAATAAAATAATGCATGCCCATTATTTGGAATCCTAAGCCCAATCCTATTGTCACAATCCTAAACCCACCAACAACATCCATATTTGGAATCTTTGTATCCACGTTTAACTTGACTTTATCCTTTAGAGGAGAAGAGCAAGTCGTTCATGACCTTAGGGCTATACATAAGGACCCTAAGCACTTTTGTAATCCTTGGGGAATTTGATGGTGTGACTATAAATAGCATTAAGTTCTTAATGAGACATTCTTCCACATATTTGTTATGAACATTCCACATAACGTTTAAGATAACCATTAAGATTTCAAAATTTTATTCATCCAACTTTTACTTAATTAATTGAATTCATTCTAACACATTCCTGACTTATATTGGTTTGCAAACTAAAAGGAGAAGCTAGCCAAAGTGCCCTACTTACATGGCGATCTTTTAGCATATGAATATAGATCTCCCCCACTTAAGTACACTTCTTGCAACTATTATCCATGAACACTTCATGATGAATTAAATTGTCCATACAAAGAATGATGTTATGCAAAACTCCCTATAAGAAATGCTTGATGCATGGTGAAATCTAAATAGGCCAATAAAAATCACAAAGAGAACTAGTGCCACTAGATGAATAGGATAATAGCTATGTAGCACAAAAACAAGAAATGCATAAATAGAAAATACAAAAGTGGATAAGGAAAATTGACATTCTTCATAAATATTAAAAATAAAATATGGAGAAATGTGTAAATATAAGAACTATAGGATATATTTATAAATATTTTTTCTCATATATATACATTTATAATACTTATTAAAGCAAATAATTATCAAACCATACCAAAAAAAAAATACTTATTTGAATCAAAATTAATTATAAACAAATAAGATGATAATGATAAATGAAATATTCAAAAAATAAATATTAATTGTATATAAGTTTCATAACCAAAATTAATACTAAAAAATAATTGAAATTTCAATATAAATACCAAAAATATGTATTTGAGTTCTTATACAGTGTCCAATACTAGTACACACATTTTAAAAATTAAAATCTAGGTGATTTTAGATCTCTTAAGATTACTTTCTCCATATAAAGGGACAATGGTATCTATATGTTTTTGCACCTTTTCCTACATTAGTTAAAGTCCTATGCAAGTTTTGAACCAATACTAATGTTGTCCTATTATCCATATAAAGGGGTACTACTATCTATATGTTTTTACACCTTCTCCTACATTAGTTAAAGTCCTATATAAATTTTGAAGTGACATTAATACTATCTTATTATCATATAAAGCAATAAAAAATGTAGTAGTTGAGAGATTAGGAGAAGGTTTTGATTAAGCAAAAATGCCAAATAAAAATAATAAAAAATACTAGTAATATACCCTATTAAATCTTCTAGCAAAAAACCTAGTTAAAAACCCAAAAAGAAGAATGAGGAATATTAAAAACTAACTTGATCTTTATTGTAACATTACTATCCCACCTACTAAGTGTCTTTGTCATTGCATTGTTGGATCCCATCCTCATCACCGTCGATTGTTTGCATCAAGTCACAAGAAGATGAGTAGGCTGCTCTTTGCATCAAAGTCAAAAGGAGATGAGTAGTAGATAGTCGAGGGCATGGGTTTATATGGGTATTAGGTTTATGTTTTTTTTCTTTCGGAAGCCAAAAGAAACACATTTCAAAGTGAAAATGTGTTTTTTATTTTTAAAATTGCAGAAATAGGCTCAAAATATTTGAGGTATGTTTTGGTGAGTTTCCTAGAGAAAAATATTTATGAAATGTGAAAATGCCCCTCTCCAAGTGTTTTCTGCATTAGAGGACAATAATGGCGTTAAAACTAGTTTAATCCCATATAGTATGTTGATTTTGCAAAAAAAAAAGTTCTAATACTTATAAGCACTAATAGAGAATGTCATTTGGTCTCCTCAAGATTAGTCATATATTGAGAATTGCCCTAGCCTTATTCTCACTAAGCATGTCATTTATCAAAGAACCATCCCATGAAAAATTGGCATTATCGATAAGGTTAGAAACCATACCCTATGAAGGATACTATTGACAGGTTTTGATATTGGTTTACTTATAGCTAGTTTTAGGATCTGAGGATTATGAAAAAAATATGAATACTCACACCATTACCCACTCTTGATCTTAAACCCTTCTCCATTATCCATTTCAATCTATTATACTTTTCCATGTGGATATCATACCATTATGACTATTATCATATAAGAAATCACTTATAAGGTAATATTTTGCTTTCAAATCATAAGTACATAGAGTATTAGGTTGATGGATTAGATTGCAACCTTGTTCAACAAGGAAAGCTTAGTTGAAAGCATGAAGGAATCTTAACCTAAGACCATCATTTTTTTTAAGCAATGCGATTTTGTTGAAAATCCCAATAAACCCTATTTTTCTTTTTCCTTAATGCCCATATGAAACAACATATTATTAGCTAAATCTCATTACACAAATAAATGAGAAGAAGGAAATATCTTATGACATAATTAAGGATAGCTTGAATAATAGATTTTATCAAAATATGCTCACACTTTGATAGAACCTTATTTTTTCCAACCTTTTAATTTCTTCCAAACTATTTCCTTAATGAAATTGAAAATCTTTCTTGGAATCTAACCTAAGTGGGCAAACCTAAGTACTTGTCATGCTTATCAACCACTTAAACTCCCAGCACCCTTTCTAATCTCAATATGCAGTCTTTGGTGATATTTCAACTAATAGATACTTTGAATTTCTCAAAATTGATTTGTTTCCCTAATGCTTTTTTATAAAGTAAAAATAGTATGCATTTCTTGGCACTTTAAAGTAAGGCTCTAAAGAATAAAATGTTATCATCTATAAAGAAGAAATGGAAGAAACATGGATCATATTCAGATAATTGAATTCATGAATAGTTTTAGTGCTCCTCGCCTATCTAAGTAAGGTTAATAAACCTTTTGCATAAATAAACAAACAGGGAAAAATGAGATCACCTTACTGAAGTACATGTTTCAATATTGAAAAGCCATTTCAATGTTTATTAATTTAGAATGAGAAAATGATAAAATAACAAACAACTCATAATAAATTTTATAAAGGAAGTAAGAAAATTTATATGATACATCATTACCTCAATAAAACCCCACTTAACCCTATCATAAGCTTTCTACATATCTAACTTAAGAGCCAACTTACCTTTTTATACATTCTCTCATTTTTCATAAAATGGAATGTCTCAAAGGTAAACAAAGCAATATTTAAGATTAATGATTAGGAATAAAAGCACTTTGGAATTTATGAACAAGAGAAGGCAATACCATTTTAAGTGGATTTGCTAAAACTTTTAACATGAGTTTATATAAGACATTACATAGGCATATAGGTCTAAGATCCTTCATTGACTTAGGAGTTTTGATTTTAGGGATAAGGGCAACAAAAATATAGTTTAAGCCTAAAATAATATATCTAAGAAGAAAGACTGGATAACATGCAACATATCATTACTAATAAATTTTTAAAAAATAATGCGTACATTCCATCGAGGTTGAGAGTTTTTCCTAAATGCATTTGGTTCAAGGCTTTAAGAACCTTTTCATTAGCTAATGACTTACTTATAAAGTTCCCCATTTCTTATCTTAGTCTATTATCTATGGCCTCTAAAACTAGATCAAGGTTTAGATGTGTAGTTAAATCAAATAATTATTCAAAGAAACCCACCACCATCACATCCATACTACACCACTCACTATTTTCATCCTATAAATCCACTATAAAGTTCTTTCCCTATTTAAATCTCTCTTTTGGGAAAAAAAAAATTCTTTTTATCTCCTTCCTCTAATCAAATTTTCTTATACTTGGCTCTCCAGTAACTTTTCTCCTTACCCTTTAAATCATTTATAATAGTTTGAAGCTCATATTGTTCAGCTAAGCTTCAAAATATGAGGCTATTTCTACCAGATAAAGGTTTGCCAACAACTGTTTAAGCTTAGATCTCAAATCTTCAAACCTTATGGTGATTCCATTATCATAAAAAGAAGGCATAACTCCTAAATTTTTTATTGTATTGAATTGATGTTGCTACCACTAGTCCTCCTAAACTAAGCCTTCTTAATGATGTAGGCTCAAACTTAAAACCATGGAGTACATAGTAGAGATTGCTATCACAATCTCTATTGTGGACTCACATAGGCTCAAACTTAAAACCATGCTTTCTTTGATTTAGGGTTTTATTCTTGTCTTTAAACCTTAGCAAACATGGTGCATGATCATAATGTTTTTTAGGAAGGTGAATAACCTAATTGCTTAGCCACAATGTGAATTATGTAGATGATATAAGAATTTTGTATAGATGTTATTTGACATATGTGCATCAGCCCTATCATTGTCCTAAGCAAAATGAGTATTAAAAAAAACCTAAATCCACAACATAATATGGCTTAATAGCATATCAAAAACTTTGAATATGAGATTGGCTCTTTTACCGACCTCCAAATTTTTCTGAATGCTAAGAAGTTTAGTTAAAAATCATTAAAGCATATCCAAGGTAACTGAGAGACACTTCCTAACTTCTAAGATTAGCAAGCAATTAATCCTTTCTTGAAAGCTAACAAATTATTAGAATTGACAATAATAAAAACTCCAAAATACAGTGTTGACCAAGTATATTCTAGGATGTTAAGATACTTGTTCCCTTAACCTTTATAGTATTATATTGTTGTTTTGAATGTCCCAAAATCAAAAGAAGTTCAAGACTTGTACATGCTGAAGCCATTTAATGTAAAGGCAGAAATGAAAGGAGAAAGAGAAAACTAAAAGCTCTAATAATTTTAGAAGTGAACCAACATGCATTGAAAGAAAATAATGAGTGTTGAAAGTGCACAATAACCTGAACAAAGTCTTTAGAAAGTTTCTTATTTTATTTTTCCAATATAAAGATGATGTAAAGATCATGGAGGAAATTGCAATGGCTATGAAAGCATCGAACAGTCAAGGATGAAGTCCAACAATCATCGAAAAATCGTTTAGAAAGTGCTTTCACTAATCTAAGTGGACTAAAAATTGTGGATGGATATGCTAATGGTCATGGAGAAAATTCAATGATCGTGTGAAAAGATCAACAAGTTGTTTATTGATGATCTCAATTGATATTGTAAAGAATCAATGGGTATTTGAAAGAGATATTTAGACTTTAAAAACCACAGGCTCAACGATTATTGATGGGCATAACAACTAGTATTTTTAAAAGCTGTCAAACTTTTTTGTCTATTTTTAATGGCTAGTCTTAAAGATCCTTACAAATATAAATGCCTTTATTTGAAGACTAGAATAAATGAAAAAAAAATACTAAAAAGTACTTTGATGGATTATCTTTAAGTTGTGTAAACTATATTGACATCGTTTTTGTATTTGGGTAGAGAAACCCTTGAGAGATTTTTAAGTTAGATATAGTAGTTTTCTTTAAGCACTAGATTGTATTTGTTGCCTAATTAGAGGCTTAAACACTTACTAAGTATCATCTCTTTACTAAATGGTTAAAGGTTGGTATTATGCTTTTAAAAACACCAAGGAGTTATTATCTTTTTTCTTCCTTCTCCAAAAGAGAGAAATGTAAGAATTCTTTCTAAGCCTATAAAAGGAAACTTTATTCTTAAGTCTACAAAAAGAAAAGGCCTAAATATTTGCTTAAGGAGTAGACACAAGTATATTATCGAACCACTATAAATTCTTATATTTGATTTTCCCCTCCTTCCTTTTTTTTAAGTTTTATATAGCAACCAATCTACCCCTCCCCATATTGGGTTGCAACTCTCACTAAGTCTAATAATTAGTATTAGAACCTAGCCCCTTCTCAAGCTTAAGTTCAAGATGAAAAATAATTAAGTGGTAGCCAAAATAAGCATAGACTAGAAGTGCAATCAGTTATGAGATCTTCCTTCTTTAATAAAATTGACTATCAGTAGTAGAAGAGCAAAATGTATTACTTTCCTATCAAGCTATGGAAAATTGTAGAGAAAGGTCCATATATTTCTACAAAGACATTTATTGATGGAACTCAAATAAAGAAAAATAATAATGAAATATCAATATCTAAAAAGGAGAAGTAAGTTTCTAACAAAGATAAAGCCATTCACATGTTTTTTTGTGCTTTGAATAAAAGTGAGTATAATAAAATAAGCATGAAGATATTTGCCAAAGAAATTTGAGAGGCCTTAGAAGGTAAAAAAAAAAAAACTTTTTTAGGAAATATAGTCCTTTGGCTTACTTTTTGGAATATTATTAGAAGATCTTAACTATTTTATAAAGACATATTGACTATTTGCTTGAAATGAGTTCAAAGATATTGAGATCACTCAAAGAGTACAAACCAAGTAGAGGAGAATAAAATGAAAACACTCATTTTCTAATGCTGAAAGAGAAAATTTCAGAATGTATGATTACTTCATTAATATAAATAGAGAAATGAAGCCTCTTGTGAAGACATTCACCAATGAAGAACCTATAAAGAAAGTTTTGAGGTGCCTACCTAAAGAATGGCTTCTCTTAAAGATTCAACGGACCTAAAGACCTTGTCGATTGATGAGTTGCCAAGTAATCTCACTGATTATGAGATGAACCTAAACAAATAAGCTTCATCTCTATTGGAGGAATCAAACAAAAGAAAGTTTTAGAGTTGCACTCAAAACAACCTTTAAGCTCTAATAAGAAATAAACGATAAGGATATGCCTTTAACGTCAAATCAATCAAGAGGATGCTGAAAAAGATGTCTCAAAGAAAAGACAAAGGGAAGATTGAGCAAATGGAATGTTATGTGTGTGGAATGTTGGGTCACATAAAGACCAAATCCCTCAAAGCTAAAGCTAAGTAGAAAGAAAAGAAGAAGAAGAAGGCATATAAGGTCACTTGGGATGACCTAAGTTCCTCTAAGTCAAGTCAATATGAAGATGAGTCAAAAAGAACAAGCAGGGAAAGAACAAATCTCTCCTTAAGAGGCATTGAGAAAAGCTCTCCATATGAGGTACAACTATATCTTTTAAATATTGATTTAGATGATGATAAATTAAAGCTTAAGACCATGTTTGTTGTTGAAAATCTTGTAAAAGTCCTAAAATCATTAATAATGATCTTGACAAGAATTTTGAAAGAAATAAAATTTTAAAAACAAAATTGGTGGAATTGATAAAGAATTTTGATTCATTGGAAATGAAAAAATGATGTTTTAATCAATAAGAAGAAATTTATAAATCTTGCCTTCTTAAAAGTCTTCATAAGGAGGTTTTAAATTTAAAAGACTCTCTTACCTCTTTTAGTAAAGGCAAAGAAAAATTAAATTTGATCTTGTACTCCTAAAAGACTTTAAGAAATAAGCATGACTTAGGCTTTGATCATTCTAAAGCGTCTACCTGTAAAGCTGAATTTGTGAAAGCCTTTTTTAAGGCTAGAACTCCCTCTTTCTCTCATCATTTAGGATACATGTGTATAGCTCTAAATGCTCATATTCTAATGTACAAAGGCTTAAGGCTAATCAACCCTTTATTTATAAGTCATAAGGATTAAGGCCTAATAGGAAAGCACCCATCCTTTATTCTTAGGTCCCAATTCTTAAAGAAGTCATTTTATGACTACTCCATCTATAGACTTAGAAGAGCATTCATTTGGCAATGTTTTATTATAGAAATTTCATCCATAAGATGTACTTTTATTGCATAAGGTTGAACAATCAAAATTTTCTTTCTAACCCCAAGAACCCAAAAGAAAATGGTTACTAAATAAAGCTTAAAATTGCAGGTTAGGAACCCTCTCAACCAATTCTCAAAATGGAGAATGCTATGTTAAACGAGAAATTGAAAATTTTGAAGGAATAGAAAGCTTCAAATGGATTAGAATACATTAATACCCAAAACTACAAAGTATTCCTAATTTATGTTTCTTTTATTTGCTTCAAAATGATATATATGCATACTTTCAAGGGATGTTTCATTTGATAATATCATATTACTGTATACAACTTTTCTTTAGAATACTTCTTTCCTTTTGCTTTCTAACAATTGGTACCTAACGGTTGTTTATGTGACCCTAAGATTGTGATTAAAAAGTATTCAAATAAAATTAAGCTTAGCTTTAGGAATTATTTTAGATGCCACGAATATTTGAATTAAGGGAGAGAGTAATTACAAAGGGAGAGATTTTTTATTTTTAAATTTATTAATTTGTAGCTTAGGATTGTTATTTTAAACTTTATTTTTAGAAAAACATTTGGTATCTTAAGATTGTTTGTTTGACAACTTGTATTTTTGAATTTATTTTTGGATATACATCTCCTTTATAACCCCAAGGATTGAAAATTTGCTTAAGTTTCTATTTTTACTTTTTTCATCTGTTTTTTTTTTTTTTTTGCCTTCTATTAACCACTTTTTGTTATAATGACAAAAAGGGAAAGAATCTTTTAGATGTCAACAAAATGCCTATTATATTTTATCAAGCATCTTGGTTTTATCATCATCTAACAAGAGGGAGCTTGTAGACTGAAGGTGGGTCTAGGATATTATGACACCTATTGTCTCAACTTCTAGAGTATTGTATAGTTGTTTTCAACCATCTTAAAGCTAAAAGAAGTTCTAACCTTATGAATGAGTGTTTGTTCTTACAGATTTTATAAATAAGGGTGATATTTGCCCCTAAAAAGAAGATAAAAGCGCATCTCAAAGCCAATGTTTTCAAAGATATTCCAAAGCCATAAGAGAAGGATCCTTGAATCGCTTGCTTTCAAAAATAGAAGCAAGGCATCTAAGGTGAAGGAATTGCTACTAAATAATGGAGACATTCATTTGACTCTTAATATACTATTAAAGATGGAGGTGAATTACCTCAAGATGATAAGACTTGAGCATACTGAAGATATTTAGTGCAAAGGAAGAAATGAGAGGAGAAAAAGAAGACTAAAGGCTCGAACGACAGTATAGGTGAACCAATGGGCATGGAAAGAAAATGAGTGTTAAAAGCGCATAATGACTGTGGACGAAGTCTTCAAAAAGTTCCTTATTTCATTTTGCCAACATGAAGATAATGCAATGATCATGGAGAAAATCACAAAGATCGTGAAAGTGTCCAATGAGTATGAATGAAGTATAATAGTTATTGAAAAGGAAGCACCTTAACTAATCTATATGGGCCAATGATGGTGGATCGATATGCCAATGATTGTGGAGAAAATTCAACTATTTTGAGAGAAGATCGATGAGGCATTTACAGATGATCTCAATTAGCATTGCAAAGAATCAATGGGTATTGAAAAGAAACATTGAGACTCCAATGACCATAAGAAAGATTTAATAACTATTGATGGGCATAACAACTATTTTTTTAAAAGCTGCCAAACTTCTCCATTTATTTCTATTGACTAATTTTTAGGGTTTTTATATATAAAGACCCTCATTTAAAGATTAGAATATATGAAAAAAGGCATTTTGAAAGATTATTTTTGAGTTATACAAATCATTTTAATGTTACTTTTGTATTTGGGTAGACAAAGCCTTGAGAGATTTTACAACTAACTTTAAGTTAGTAAGAGTAGATTTTCTTTGACCATTAAACTATATTTTATATCTAATTTGAGACTTAGATAGTTGCTAAAGATTACTCATTTGCTAAGTGATTAAAGATTGGTATTTATGCTGTCAAAAAATACCAAAGGGTGGGTTATTTCTCTTCTTCCTTCACCAAAAGAAAGAATTATAAAGTTTTTTCTTCATGCTAAAAAAGAAAAGGTTATTCTTAGGCCTGTTAAAAGAAAAGTAAAAGAACTAAGTGGTTGCTTATGCAGTGGACATAGGCAAATTGTCAAACCACTATAAACCCTTATGTTTGATCTTATCCTTTTTCCTTCTTTTCTAGTTTTTATATAGCAACCAATTCACTTTCATTCACTTTTAGGTTTTAACTCTCACTAAGTGTAATGCATAGGTTGGAAGATAATGAGCCATTTTGGAAATTTTCAAGGTTAGGAGTCTTCTCAGTTAAAACTTCACATAATGCATTAAAATGGGGTAAATGGCATGAAGCTCATTCTATGTAAAGGATGGTATAGATAAGGTCCTTAGAGAATTAGAATTTTTTTGTGATTAGCAATTAAAGGACAATTCTTGACCAATATAGAGTGTTGCAAGAGACATTTGGTAAATGATGCACTCTATCCATATTGCATGGCAAAAGATGAAGATGCATTGCATATGATATGTGACTGTCCCATAACGAAGAGGGTTTGGGAAAATATGGTTTTATCGAGTGCATGAACACCTTTCTTCGACATGGAAAATTCTACATGGTTTTGCATGAACTTGGGTGAAAACCATGATTGGGTTAGAGGACTTAACTACTTTCTTTGGCATAACTTGTTGGCTATTATGTTTTGCAAGGAATAAAGCAAATCTTGACCTTTATTTCCTAAGATATAGAGACCTAGTGTGAGTCATTAAACATAGATTTTTAGAGTTTAACAAATCCCAATCATAGTTGAGTTTCCATGGATCCAAGGTGCCCAATCAATTAGCAACCTCTTGCCTTGTGGTGGATTAAGATAAATACTAATAATGCTATAAAAAGGGATACTAGCATAGCGTATGCAAGAGGTATCATTCGAGACCATCTAGGACTATGGCATGGAGGTTTTTTCTAAGATACTTGTTAAATGTTAAGTCACAGTGGCAGAATAATGAGGGATTTACTAAGGTCTCCAACTCAACTAGGAAAGAAGGTTCAAGAAATATTTGCTTAAAGTGGATCATCCAAGCATCATATATATGATCTCAAGTGTGCATGAAGTCTTGGCTTAGGTTAAAGATATAGTTTCTAGCACTAGATAACTATTTCAAATAGATTATGAGGTGCAAGTTAGGCATGTTTATCATGAGACAAACTTTGTAGCAAATTATTTGGTAAATATGGATGTAGATATGGAATTGAGAACACATTATTTTGAAACTCTCCTAGTTAGCATTTTATTACGGTAGCATGATATTGCTAAAGGATCTTACTCTAGACTCTGTATTGCTTAATTGAGATTATGTCTTCTTTTTCTTTTGTTAGAACATTGTTTGCTGATTTTCATGCCAATTTTTTACTTAATATTTTAATGCCTAGATATGGGTAGTTTCAATAAATCCTCTAATTTGAAGATAGTTTTGATATTTGTAAATTAAATTTTTTTATCTTCATAATAATAATAATAATATCTAATAAAAATTGAACTTAATAGTGTGGTGAATACTATAGCTTGTATACATTATTATATTATAATGTTGTACCCAGTATACTTTGAAAAAAAATTTCTCTTAATAAAATTATTCAAGTTAATAATAGAAATTAATAATTTATACACATAATTTAAAATTTCACATAACAGATATGATAAAATATATATCATCATAAAATTTACTTAATTATTTAATAAAAAGTTTTAATATTAGCATTAATAAATGGATTTTTTTCTTTTTCTTTTTCTTTTTTTTTCTTTCTACATAAAAAGGAGAAGTGTGCCACTTGAAAGGAGAAATTCTTGAATGGACTAAGTTCACAATATTGAATGGTAAATCTTCCAATCAAAAAGAATTTATATAATATATTTTGAATATAAATTATCAAAAATTATAAAATATCACAAATAAAATAAAAATTATATCAATGTCTTTTTCTAACAAACTGGTTCACTCACATATAAAATAAAAAAATTATATAAAAGACTTTTTTTAATGACTGGTTCACTATCATATATCTTGAACTCATTTTATATTAAAGGCTGCAATAGAAAACTAGGAAATAAATTTGAATTATTATATTTGGATATTGAGATATCATGTAATGTGCAACATCAACAATAATATCACACTTTGCATCATGTTTGGCAAAACTTTTATTTTTTCTTAAATTTTAAATAGAATTTAATCGAATATATATCATTTTTTTGTATTTGATCTTATTAAAATTTGTGTTCATTTAATTTATTTTTTATAATCATGTATATAATATTTGTACAAAATTTGATCGAATACTTATTTTTTTTTTTATATTAGGTGATATCAAATTCCATATTGATTTTATTCATTTTCTATATTCGTGTGTTGAATTTTAAGTAGCCAAATATGACTTTAATTTAATATTATTATTATCAGAGTTGTGTTTGATTACTCCAAATTTAGTATACGATTACAAAAAATGAATAAAATTAGTACAAAATTTGATACATGAAATACATAACATGATGAATATTCGATTAAATTCTTTCTAATTAAAAAGAAAAATTAATTGTCAACGAAAGCACAATCTGAAAATTAACATACTATGGATATTGCATCTCATAGATGTGATAATTTTTAGCTCAATCTGAAAATTTAATCAAAATCCTCTGAAAAAAGTGATCTGAACACAACCAGAATTCAAATAAATTCAAAATAATTAGAAAATTTTTGAAGTAGATATCGTCTAGGTTAACCAGACGAGTCAAATCAAAATTTATCCAAATTGTTCAATTCGATTATTTGATACAATTAATCCAATGACAATATAAAGGAAAAAAAGATAAATTTTGTTATTAAATATATATAAGCTAGAATAATTAAAGTAAAAAGAAAAAATATTTTTAAAAAGATTAGATATTTAATTAAATTCAAATTTAACTTTAATTTTATTTTTTATTTTATTTAAAATAAAATGATATTTTTTATATTTTAAATAAATTTACTTGAATTTTACTGTCCATTTTAAAATGCCTAAATCACAAATTTCTATTTATTATGATAAGTTATTTCTGTAAAATAAAAGTTATTTATTGTGATAAATAATTTTATCATAATTTCTTAAAAAGTTTAATATAGTGATAAAAATATTATTATGAAAATATTATTTTTTTTATATTTAATTCGAAGAGTGCTAAAATTTTAGCACTAAGATATTGTGACAAATATTATGAGAAAAAGATTTATATTATAATTTATTTTGTACGCTCATTTATTATGATAAAAAAAATTATAA
The DNA here is from genome assembly GCA_949677035.1 of Omphalea diandra. Taxonomy (NCBI): domain Eukaryota; kingdom Viridiplantae; phylum Streptophyta; class Magnoliopsida; order Malpighiales; family Euphorbiaceae; genus Omphalea; species Omphalea diandra. The sequence continues at coordinate 41,677 of CATIWR010586862.1, forward strand.
CATAAAAAGTTTATCACAAGTTTATTTATTCTTAATAATAATTATGATAAATTTAATTTTTGTCATGATAAAATTATATGTTAAGATAAAAAATAATTTTATCATACAAATTTCTATTACAATGAACAAAATTTCTTACAATGAGTGATTTACTGTCCTTATAAACGATATGCTTATTTATGAATTAATTTAAATTATGACATAAGATTTGAGTATAATTTTATATGAACTTAATTTAATTACTAATTTTATTATATATAACCATTATTTAAAAAATAAACTATATTTAATTCGTTAAGCACTTAAATGAAAGTAAAAAATTTTAATCAAGTTTTATTTATGTAAAATCTGTCTTATAAAATCTAATTTTTAAAGAAAATTATTAATTTTTAATAAATTATAAGAAAATATTGCATAAATAATAAATAATTCAAATGAATATTTAAAAAATATCTTTTTCCAAAAAAATTGAATAACAATGACCTGATTCTAGGGATGAGCACTCACTCTATTCAATTGATTCGGTTCAATTTTTTACTAAAATCAAATAACTTAAATTTTATATTTCTAAAATTAAATGAAATCAAAATTTGTGAAAACCATATAAACTAAACCAAATAAATCAAATTTTATATATCTACAAATCGAATTGAACTTATAAAATTTCGATTCAGTTCGATTTGATTTAATCAAATTACGCATATTTTAAATTTATTCGATTCAAATTGGTTTGATTTATTAGTAATTTTGATTTATTCAATTTTTTTTACTTTTTATATAAAAACCAAATTGAAAATAAAATTTTTTTAAAGTTAAAATTGAATCAATTGAATAATGTCGATTCAGTCATTTTTTAGTTTGGTCTGATTTTTTCCCATTTTACTAGATTTGACTCGAAATATTATTTTTAAGAGTCAATTCAAAACTCGACCTGAAATTCTTTACATATACAAATTTTATAAGTGATATGAATTCGCTCAAAATCTGAATAACCCAAATCCATTTCAATCCAAAAATAATCTGACCTGACTCAATCCATTTGACACCTCAACATATCACGATATTAAACATATTCCATTATATATTGGTTATGCTAGCAAGTAAAACATTAATTTACTTAATTAAAGTCGTTACAGTCTCATGTAAATAGCAACATAATTAATTAACATAAAATACAACTACCCTTAAACAAATATACATTTGGTTTCTACCAAGAAAAAGGGTGAAAGATTAAGTCCAGACAAATGATTATATTTATGCAGTATTAGGTAATGATGACTTTAGATTTACAATTGTACAACCTATATATGCTACCATACCCAAATTTTAATCTCATTAAGAGTGGTCCGTTTGAAGACCTCCACATTAAATAGCTATTGAAATGGTTTCAAGTCCTTTTTTATATTAAACCAAATTGCATCCTTATCACTCCATGATTTCCACATTATAAGCCTTGAAAAGGACTTAATTTGCTTCCATCTGGTAAGATTTCTCTTTCCAATTCAACTGTCTTCCACTAGACCGGCTGAGGCCACCCATTGGTCTTTCTTTTTCCACCCTTTCCTTGATCTTGATCTAAAATAGAGCATACTTGTAAGATCTTCTTTTCTTTTTCTTTTTTTTTTTTTTTGGGGTGTTAATTTATGAGAGAAAAAGCTTTAAATAACAGAAAAATAAATATATGTTTCTATGTTTTCTTCATTCTCGACCAACCACTTTTCTTTTATCTTTATTAGCCTTCATTTTTCGCTTGTTACATTGATCTTTACTACTCTACTTAGGACTTTCAAATGTGTGTTATCACACGGCACTGACAGTCAAATCATATTAGGTAGAGAGAAACGATAAGGCAGGATAGGCTTAAAGATTTAAAATATAAATTTCAAAAAACAAAAAATAAAAAAGAAACATTCTTTAAAAGGGTGCATACAAATTATATTAACATATTATAAGTGTTATTATTTCACATAAAAAAAATTATACAATGTATAAAATTTAGAAAAACTTATACATCTAGTAACTGAAATTTTAATTTAAAATAAAGTATCAAATTCAAATATGTTAGAATGTAGTCATTCATAATACCACTAAATTAAACATTTATTGATAAAATGAATAAACTATTGATTTCTTTTGCAATTAAATGAATTATTTTCCTTGTGATCTTGCAGGTAAATTCATAATAGAAATATATTGACAGCAAATACATATGTTAATCAAGAAATTTGTTGCAATAATCAAACTTCATATTAGGATCAGTGATACAATATGATATGATTAGTGTTAGTGCATACTCTCTCTATTTCATAATAAATATCGTTTAAGATTTTTGTATATATAGTAAGTATCGTATTTAATATTCTCTATGTTTCAAAATAGATATCATTTTAGAGAGAAATTTATGTTACATAATACTTAACATTTTACAATTATCAATGAACATTAATTATTTTTTTTCAATTCTATCATTTCTCTTTTTCATAATAATTATTTTTTTAGAGTGCATAATAATTTATAAAAATAATTAATTGAGAGTAATATACTCTTTTTTATATATAATAATATATATTAAATACAATCCTTAATATATGTGTAAAAACCATAAATAATATTCATTAAGAAACAGAGAGAGTGAATGTTATTTCATAAATAAATGACTATATTACTCTTAATTAATTATTTTTATAAATTATTATGCACTTTATAAAAAAATAATTATTATGAAAGAAATAAATAATGAAATTGAAAAAATTAATTAATATTTATAGATAATTATAAAACGTCAAATATTATGAAATAAAATTTTAATCTTTAAATAATATATAATTCGAAACGGAAGGAAAAGAAATACGTACTAATGCAATTTATGGTAATTCTGTGAAACACAACACATTAATCTTCCTCGTTATAAATGCTGATAATTTAATTATAGTGACAGCTAATTTAATTCATAACCCACAAATTGCTACTAATAATTTTTCGTTGGACGATGACTTTTATGCAAAGAGATTTGTTTAAATTGGAGAAAATCAAACTGACCCATGTGCTTGCTAACCATTATTCTACTAGCCACATAGCATTTTGAACGGCCTTTTAGGAATCTAAATTCAAAAGCAAATGCTAATAAAAAATGTACCCATCAAAAAAAATTTTTTTTTTTAAAAAAAAAGAATCCAACCAAAAATTCACTCAACCTTACCCGATCATTTTTTTTTTTTTTAAAAAAAAAGAATCCAACTAAAAATTCACTCAACCTTACCCGTTTCTTCCACCTTTATTTGATTTGGAAGGCATGTGAAATATAAATCAGCTTTTCTAGAACAAATAAACACAAACCATAAAGCATCTTTTCCATGTAATTTGGATAATTATGGAAATAATTAAGAATTTAGTGTTGCCTTATGGGTGGTCCAAAATCCATATATATATATATATATATATATATATATAAGACTAATCATTTTCAACAAGTGGGGACATGTTCATGTCCGAAGAAACTATATGCATTATTATTTCTTGCACGAAATGAAATTGGGCCAAAAAAAAAAAAAAGTAGTGATCTTCTACTACTTTGTCATTTTTCATCTCTGTGTATTTCAAAATAGTTGCAAAAGCTGCAATGCTACTTGATTGTAACCTCACATGCAATCTCTTAATTGAGAAATCACTTGAATCTTAAATATTTTTATTAGTCTTTGTTAGTGAAGGGAAGGTGCTTGGATTGGATCCCAAAGACTTGTATTTCTTAAAGAATTACGATCTCAGTTTGTAACTCGGACATGTCGCCAACGAGCAACTCATGTATCTCTTAAAGAAACAAGAAATGCCATACCTTTTGACAGCCTGTTATACCTCAGTTGGCAAATTAGTGGAGCAGTATATTTCTCTATGAAATGGGTATACATAAAATTAACATAATCATCAAAATGAAAGGAAGAAATTATCAAAATACATAAAGTAGGATCAATATCTTAAAATTAAACCATAAGCTTTTTAGTGTGAAAAACTTGGTAGGGAAAGTCATGATCATATTGAGTGTACAGGCGGGATGAATGTTTGAGCTTGCCAAACGGTACATTCTTTAACCATCGGATAGATTGATTGCACGAGATCTGACTATAGCAAGTATTATAAGTAATCCCAAAATCTTATTTTATATATATATATATATATATATATATATATATATATATAATTTAGCAATTATAGGAGTGAATGCTGACCTTGTTAAATGATAAGTTTCATTTTTATTTTGCAGTGTTTCTATTGGATCTCAAGTTGCGCAAGTTCATGAATAAAGAATTTGACGACGGTAGAGGAGTGGAATTATGGAAAAATGTAACTATAAGCTAGAAAGGTTTCAAATAATTAGTATCAAAAGAGTAGTTGGAGATTAGTTGTCTACTTAATCAAAATTAAGGGTTCCAACAGTAGATTAAAAAAAAAAATTAAGGACAGCTAGAGAAACCCAATTGGTTGCATTAATCAAAGGGAACTAATTTGTATGTTGGTCCTTTATGACAGCTCTCTTTGGACGACTATCTGTCCTATAAATATGGTCTATTTCATGCATGCTTAATACAGACCAAACCCACTAACTACTTTCCTTCATTACCTTCAGACATCCCGCACCCTAATAAACAGAAAAAAGAGGGGCTAAGTCTGACACGTTGGCGGGAGGAGCTGAACTTTCCAGCAAGCAATGACAAGTTCCGGCGGCGGCCCCGCCTGGGGTCGTCTTTGGCCTCAATTGGCCGTGGCATTAGCTGTGCTTTTTGTTTCAAGTAGTGTAGGTTCAGTATCTGGAGATGGTTATCCTTACTATTCTCCACCTCCACCACCTTATGAGTATATATCACCACCACCACCTTCTCCATCTCCTCCACCTCCTTATGAGTACAAGTCACCACCACCGCCATCTCCTAAACCTCATTATGAGTACAAATCTCCACCACCTCCTTATGAATATAAGTCACCTCCTCCACCATCTCCATCTCCACCACCCCCTTATGAGTACAAATCGCCTCCACCACCCCCTTATGAATACAAGTCTCCTCCACCACCATCACCATCTCCACCACCTCCTTATGAGTACAAATCTCCACCACCACCATCTCCTAAGCCTCATAATGAATACAAGTCACCACCTCCACCTTATGAGTACAAGTCCCCACCACCACCATCACCATCTCCACCACCTCCTTATGAGTATAAATCTCCACCACCACCATCTCCTAAACCTCATTATGAGTACAAGTCACCACCTCCACCTTATGAGTACAACTCTCCCCCACCACCATCACCATCTCCACCACCTCCTTATGAGTATAAATCACCACCACCACCATCTCCCAAGCCTCATTATGAGTACAAGTCACCACCACCACCTTCCCCATCACCACCTCCACCTTATGAGTATAAGTCACCACCACCACCATCTCCCAAACCTCATTATGAGTACAAGTCACCGCCGCCACCTCCACCTTATGAGTACAAGTCCCCACCACCACCATCTCCTAAGCCTCATTATGAGTATAAGTCACCACCACCACCTTCTCCATCTCCACCTCCACCTTATGAGTACAAGTCCCCTCCACCACCATCTCCTAAGCCTCATTATGAGTATAAGTCACCACCACCACCATCTCCTAAGGCTCATTATGAGTACAAGTCACCGCCACCACCTCCACCTTATGAGTACAAGTCTCCACCACCACCATCTCCATCTCCACCACCACCTTACGAGTACAAATCTCCACCACCACCTTCTCCTAAGCCTCATTATGAGTACAAGTCACCACCTCCACCCTCCCCATCACCACCTCCACCTTATGAGTACAAGTCCCCACCACCACCATCTCGTAATCCTCATTATGAATACAAGTCACCACCACCACCATCTCCTAAGCCTCATTATGAGTACAAGTCACCCCCACCTCCTTATTACTACAACTCTCCTCCACCACCTAAGGCATATCCTCCTCCATACTACTACACTTCTCCACCACCACCTAAGGCATATCCTCCACCATACTACTACACTTCTCCACCACCACCTAAGGCATATCCTCCACCATACTACTACTCTTCTCCACCACCACCTAAGGCATATCCTCCACCATACTACTACTCTTCTCCACCACCACCTAAGGCACTTCCTCCACCATACTACTACACTTCTCCACCACCACCTAAGGCACTTCCTCCTCCATATTACTACACTTCTCCTCCACCACCTAAGGCACATCCTCCACCATATTACTACACTTCTCCACCACCACCATCTGTTTATTACCCTCCCCACCATCACCATCATTTTGTAGTGAAGGTGGTAGGGAAAGTGTACTGTTACAGATGCTATGATTGGGCATATCCAGAGAAGTCACACGACAAGAAGCATCTCAAAGGTACTTTTGTTGTTCTAAATCATTTAATACAATTAATTAACAAGTGGGTACGTTACCGATTTCCAAGTTTGTGTCTTTTTAATCATTATTACATTCAACCCTTTTAGTTTAATGAAACAAATTAGTAGCTAGCAGCATAGCATTTTATTGTTTTTTTTTTGGGACAACCATAGCATCTGATTGTTTTCTTATTACATATTTAGTCATTAATTTCCACAGAATAAGCATTGCTTTAGGATATGATATTGCATCATTTTCTAAATTTTGATGGCGGCTCGCGCACATATGTGCTTCTGTTAATATTTAAATGGGTTTTGTTTGTCTTTTTCTGAAGATTTTATAATAATGATTTTGCTTGAATCATCATATATAATTTGGATATCCTAGCTAGGTGCGGTTGTCTCATAGTACGGAGATGCCCTTCATCTATAGCACTTAATGCTAGCAAAATTATATATTAGGAAAAATTATTTCATGCAACTGAAACATATAAATATAATATACTTAATACTCATACATATTTAAATTTTATTTTAAAAAATAAAAAATAAATTTTTCTTTTTTTTAGAAGCAATGCAGATTCATTTAATAATTTACTCGCTTTGCGTTTTAAAAGTATATAAAAAAGATCCATGAAAGAAAAGCAACACAAAAAGGCTGGTCCCTTATTTGGGAAGAAAAATCAAAGGAAAAATAGTGCACCGATTATGACTGCTAGCTCAGTCTCCAAGTTGTTATATGATTAATTAAATAATATCATAAATATTGTATGAAAATGCCATTTGAGCAAAAACCAATCTGTAATAATTACTAAACTGTAGCATCACAAAATTCGTTATTGTAGTGGGTGATAGGAAGCTACGTCTTACATGATTTATCATGGTTTGGTTGTTTGTTTGTTTGACTTATGCTAAAATGAAAATGATGGCTGTTGTTTCTTATTATTGTACATGGACCAGGTGCCGTAGTGGAGGTAACATGTAAGGCAGGTGAAAAAGAGATCAAGGCCTATGGCAAAACCAAGATCAATGGCAAATACAGTATCACTGTCGAGGGCTTTGACTATGGCAAGTATGGAGCCAAGGCTTGCAAGGCCAAGCTCCATAAGGCTCCCGAACACTCACCATGCAATATTCCAACGAACCTACACTGGGGCAAGAAGGGTGCCTTGCTTAAGGTGAAGTCCAAGACAAAGTATGAAGTTGTCCTCTCGGCTAAACCGTTTGCTTATGCTCCTAAAACTCCTTACGAGGAGTGTGAAAAACCCAAGCCAAAGCCTACATCTCCACCTTATTACTATACATCTCCACCACCACCTCCTCCCACTTACATATACAAGTCACCACCTCCTCCGCCACCATCTTATATCTATAAGTCTCCACCTCCACCAGTGTACTACTATAAATCTCCTCCTCCACCTTACTATTATAAGTCTCCATCGCCTCCATCACTGTCTCCTCCACCTCCATACTATTACAAATCTCCTCCACCCCCTAAAAAATCACCAGCACCAAAACCTTACTATTATAAGTCTCCACCACCTCCGTCGCCCTCTCCTCCACCTCCATATTATTACAAATCTCCTCCTCCACCATCACCATCTCCTCCTCCACCCTATTATTACATGTCTCCGCCACCTCCATCTCTATCACCACCACCTCCTTACTACTACAAATCTCCTCCACCACCATCTTCATCTCCACCTCCTACATATTACTACAAGTCCCCACCTCCTCCTTCACCATCACCTCCTCCACCATACTACTATCATTCACCTCCACCACCAATGAAATCACCTCCTCCACCATACTACTACCACTCACCTCCTCCACCTGTGAAATCTCCTTCTCCGCCATACTACTATCATTCACCTCCACCACCACCACCGATGAAATCACCATACTACTACCACTCACCTCCTCCACCTGTGAAATCACCTCCTCCACCATACTACTACCACTCACCTCCTCCACCAATGAAATCACCTCCTCCGCCATACTACTACCACTCACCTCCTCCACCAATGAAATCACCTCCTCCACCGTACTATTACCACTCACCTCCTCCACCTATAGAATCTCCTCCTCCGCCATACTACTATCAGTCACCTCCTCCACCTGTGAAATCACCTCCTCCGCCCTACTACTACCAGTCACCTCCTCCACCTGTGAAATCACCTCCTCCCCCGTACTACTACCAGTCACCGCCTCCACCAGTAAAATCGCCTCCTCCACCGTACTACTATCAGTCACCTCCTCCACCAGTGAAATCTCCTCCTCCACCGTACTACTACCACTCACCTCCTCCACCTGTAAAATCTCCTCCTCCACCATATTACTATCATTCACCTCCACCACCAATAAAATCTCCTCCTCCTCCAATTTACATATATGCTTCTCCACCACCACCAACGCAATACTAGGCTCAAAAAGCTTAGATATACACCACAATCAATCATGTAAGTATAATTTTTATGAGGTTTTAATAATCATTATCTAGTTTTATAAAAAATATGTATATAGTCCATTTTTTAATAATATAAGTAATCTCATTTTCTGTCATTGTCATGTTGCAGATTTTAGTTTCAGCAATGTAATAAAGGAAGACTCCATGAGAAAAATATGTGCATATCAAGCCTCTTATGCTAGTCCAATGAATAAGGATCTGAGTTTTGGATCAATGAGTTCTAATTTGAAATATTCAGGCCAGATTGCTTTGATTCCCAAGGTAGCCATTTTGCACATCATGTTCATATTATGCTCAAGTAAAAATGGCTTCAAAAGTTTGACTCTGCAACACAAAAATTAGGAAGTCAAATTAAAGATGGATCGAAGCTTGGATTTGGAGGAGGCTGTTTCAATTTAGATTTTTATATATTCATTTCTAATTTATTACCATTGTATTTGTATGTATAGCTGGCATACAGCCTTTGTTGTTTGATTGAGCTTCTCTCTACTTATTGTGAGTAATTGTTCCTTGGAGCTTCTTGTGTTTTTTGTGCATTGAGTTTGTTAGCAATAAAACAAAAAATTCTTCTGTCTCAAACTAGTAGTGTTTCTTTCCTATGTGCAACTCTTTGCACTTGAAGCATACAAAAAATGATTGGCATAGCGAAATTAAATTGACAAGAATAAATAAATTATCACAATATCATGTGATTCACATTTTTAAGAATTATATTCAAGAACCACACACTTGTAGGAAAATATTTTATTATTTTTGAGGTATTACACCAATTTGTTGGATGTGCAATATGTATAAAGCAGTTGATATGTGTCATTGTTATTGTTGTTCAAGTGTAACACTTAAAGTACGTGTCACTTATCCAACCATTATTGAATGTAGCACAGAATGACTCCATATGAGCAATATATAATTCACTAAAATATAGATATTACAAACACTTTACATATAACTTAAGTGGAGCCATTCACTCAGATCTTGGAAATTTGATCAACTTAGAAACGTCGAGGTTTTACAAAAACAGGCTGAATTCCGCTATTCCTTTCTCCTCGCCTGCACTTAATTCATTTATTGGATTCCAAATAGAAAGTTTACAATCAATAGCCTCAAATCAAAGAGTCATTATATGAAATCTGATAGATGCAGCACACAAATTGGTATCAGCGCATCAATGAGTATGCCCCTCCTATGCCATCAACTTCTCCCGACAAAGAGTGATTTTTTTTTTTTTAAAGGAGCTAGAAAAATAAGACAGGCTCTCTCTCTCTCTTTTTTTTTTTACCCTTTTATCTTGGACAGACAATTCGAATCGAACATTTTATTTTAACTGCTATACATATTGTAATCTCTTCTTTCTCAATTATGTGTGTATGCAGGTGAGTAGGAGTAAATTGTCACAGGCCGGCTTTGTGTACATTTTTCCAAAAAGGAAAGGTACAATAATGTCAATCATTTGTACTATGCTATAGAAGAAAGTCCTAGGTGTCCTACTGCAAAGAAAAAAAAAATCAATAACAGCAATTAGGGGGAAAAGATAATGACGTAAATAAATATAAACAGAATGATTGTTATTGGGATCATCTTAATTTTATTATATCAAAATCAAGAAAAAAGAAGAATAATGAGGTTTAAACAAACAGGACTCTTAAGGTACAATGATTGCTGTTTTTTTTTTCTGTATACTTAAGGAAAATTGAACAAGATTTGAAAGCAATTAAGTTTTCCTTTTGAAAAATCTTGTTTTTACTTTGAAAACTTAAATCAAAGTAGATTGTCAGGATCTCAATTTCAAATTTTCTATTGTTTTATAAATCACACATTCTCACAGCTGTAAACCCAACATTAAATTTTGTTTTTTTTTTTTTGCTTTTTATATACTGCATGTTTCGTTTGCCTTGAAATTAAAACAAAAGTAAAAACAAAACTCTTTTATCATAATCTCATTTCAATTTTTTTCTAATTTATAGTACTAATTTAATTGTATTGTTTCTTTGGGCATTTTAAAAAATAGATTATTATTTTTATCTAATTCCAAATCATTCAAATATAAGAAAAAGGTTTAGTAAATTTCTTTCATGCATCAAACAGGCCTATATAATTATGTTCTGAAAAATTTGTTAAAATTTTCATGATTCAATGATGTAATAAAAAATAACCAACTTTAGAGTAGAATATATATATATATATATATATATATATATATATATATATATATATATATATATATATATATATAAACATGCAAAATTATTGTGTAATTACATGGGAGAAGCAGAGTCAAAATTCTGCCAATAAAATGTGGAAAAGAAGAGCAAGTGATGAAACATTTCTCACTGTATTTCGTCCATTTGGTTCTATGCAGCAGGTAAAATCACAGCTGGAAAGTCTCCATCATCAACAGCCGCTGGGCCATTATATCCATTTATAATTTGTACCTTCACAAGCAAGCAAGTCAAAAGAAAGTGGGCTGGTCCCATTACCAATATTGATAATGTTCTAGCGTGATGAGTATATATATTATATATGCTGATTTTTTATTTTTTGGCTTTTTTATCGATTTGATTCTTTTGCATTATCCTACAAATTGTGACATGGTGAATACAACTGTAGCGTTCAATTCTTTTTGTCGTTTTTTCTATTTTCCACACTTGTCTATAAAAGAGACAACTAATTTTGGCCAAATTGTTGCAATTCGGTGCTGTGAATCTAAAGAGGCTCCCATTTGGCTTTTTATAATAATAATAATAATAATAATGTCTGCTTGTGAAGGTTTTTTTTTTCATTATTTTTTATTTTTAACATTTAAGCATACAGGTTTTTTTTTTAAAAAAAAAAAAAAGATTTGTATTATCATTATAAGACATGTAACAACTGTACAAGAAAAAAGCATACAAGAAGACGTGAGACGTTTGGATCAATAATCATGTCATCGTTATGGCGCGCCATGTTTGACTTTTCTGCTTGAATCCAAAGCGACTTGGTTGATAATAGAGTGATTGATCATTCTACATCTGTATGTAATGGTGGATTTAAAATAAATCATGACAAGTAATTCCTCAAACATGTAAAATTAACAGGGTATTTGGAGTGAATTTTTGTCCTAAATGCATTAATCTATTTATGACACGATGTTAAATATATCATATGATATATTTACATATAAATTTATTATAATTCATTTAATTTTACGTGTTATATCAATTTGATATATTTTTTTGTCAAAAATAAATATATATATTAATTAAAAGAGATTGAGCCTAAAATACAATAAATAAGACAAGAAATCTTTAAAATTTACTTATTTGGGATTAAACTCAGTAATATTTGAAAAAAAAAAATACCTATATAATTTTGAAGAAACTTCTTAGTAATCCTATCTACACTACCGATCAACAAGTGTGCAAGTGACGTGTCTCCTTTGTATTATGGTAATTATGAAAATGAAGAAATAAGTCCCCACACAAGTATAATTTGATAAACCTAATATGAATAATATATTTTTATAATCTGAAAATAGTCATAACATTTGAATAGATTGACTGTAATAAAGTCTCCAAGTGTATGGTCTGTCTCTACCAGTAAATTGTTTCTCTCGAGAAAATCAACACAAAGATAATCACTCCCTATACAGAAAAGCAAGTTGGATACATGTCGATAAAGAAGGGAATGGATCTTGTTTATAGCAAAAACCAAAATAGAGGGAATCCAACTCTCCATGGAGAAGTATCTGACACCTGATATATTTTATTTATAATATATATAATTTGTGTAACATTAAATTTAGAATAATCATTTGTATAAAATATATAAATATTTTTTTTATATTTATATTTATTAAAAAAAATTATATTTAAATTTTAGTATTTTATTTAAATTTTTTTATTAATATTTATTTTGAATCTTAAAAAATATGAGTATAAACAATGTTTTAATTGATTTAATTAAAATATATTATTTTTATATTATAAATTTATGTTGATTAAATGGATCGTATTAAATTTTATGATTTATATATGATCTAATTAAATAAATAAGTTATATGTATCGTGCTTGTATAATCTATTTAAATTTAATATCACTTAAAGTTAAAATATCTTGACATAATAAAAGTCATATTTATATTAATTCCAATCATATTATCTAATTATATTGGCACTATATGAATAAAATCCATAAACTAGTTTTGATATTCCTATTTGAGCATAAATGGATGATGGTGATAATTGAAAGGACGTGGTGGAGCATAACGCGGCGGAAGTGATCGAGTAACGTGGTGGAGATGATGAGCCACTGCAGTTATGGCAAGCTAAAAGAAAAAGTGGAAAAAAAATTAAGAAAAAGAATAAAAGAACAAAACAACCCAACTTATTTTACTATTATTTTGGCTAGGGCGATGAAAGAATTTGTGGGCTGAGGGGAGTGTAGGAGTGTCAAAACGACTTGATAAGGTGGTGAATTGACAGGGTGTTCGCGTGACAATTCACTTAAATGATATTACTAGTTACACGATAAAACGATTCATTTACTAATCGTATTTAAATATTTCAACTCTAATTTAATATAAGTTTTAAATAAATTATACAATATAATAAATTTAATTTATTTATTTAATTAAATCATATGTAAATTACAAAATTCAATACAATTCATTTAATTTTTATATAAATTTATAATTTAAAAAATATTATATTATACTTAAATTATTTATAATTATAAATTTTTAAGATTTAAAATAAACATCAATAAAAAAATTTAAATAAAGATCAATATAACATTAAAATTTAAATATTTTTCCAAATAAACATAAATACATAAAAATTTTAAATAAATATCTTCTAAATTTTTATCAATAAATATAAACACAAAAAAATTTATACATTTTATATAAATTATAATTATAATTTTTAATATTATATATAAATTATACAGATTATAAATAAATTGTGTTAAATTGATAAGACAAAATTAAACAGATCATAATGAGTTCTCATGTCATCTATTATTTGATTCATTTCAAACCATGTTATAAATAGATTGTCTCGTTTATGATATAAACTCAAAAAATTTAATTCTAAATTATTAATTTTACATATTTCATTAATCGTGTTTTCATGTTAAAATTTATTTTGACATTTAAAGAAATGGATAATAGTAGGTGTAGTTTTTATCTTTTAAAATTAATTTTTCTTTAATCTTTTTACATAATTGTTTATAAGATTCCACCCCCCTCCCCCCAAATTACAAACGAGTTGGCATTCTCTTTTTTAGCAAAAGTGATATGATACATCCTTCCAGAACATAAAGAAATGTCATACACCTAATCTAAGGTTTGCAAAATTTTGTTCTTCCTTGCGTCTTTCAATCATTGTTCATATTTAATGATTTGCCGTCCAGCGTCTTCCTTGCATCTGCCCTTACTAATTATGAGATGACGTATTGCGGACTCACATGTCCCATATACATATATGCAATGCATTTGGTGTATTTTGAATGGTCTAATTCGTTACACATTCATAGCTGTTTAGGGTCTATGTTCTAGGGATATGAAAATAACCCATTATTATTATTATTATTATTATCATTATTACATCGGATTGAAAAAGAATTAAAGATATAATATATATATTTTTTTAATGTTGTTATTAATTAATCTTTTCAGATGATTTCTAAAAATTTATTTTCACATTGATCCGCCAAACAATTAATTTGTTTGCAGAAGAAAATATAGTTTCTATAATAAATAATAAAATGTTAACATTAATGTTAAACTTTTTAAATAAATTTATCAAATATTACTTACTAATTTAAAATATAATTAATAAAAGGTTAATTACTATAAACTTTCTAATATTTACTATAATCAATTAAGTTACTATTCAATTTTCAATCTCATATATTATACTCCATGACGATTATTTTTTTTATATTAAAAACTTTTTATGTCACAAAAAAGCCATTTTTTCTTTAGTTAAAAGAAAAATTATACAATAAAAAATAATTAAATAAGATAGTTAAGTACTTTTAAAAATTTTAATAATATTCTTAAACATTCTTCAATAAAATACATTTTCCTTTATATGAGATCAAATAATCAATTATATATATATATATATATATATATATATATA
>CATIWR010586929.1:0-20700 GCA_949677035.1 Omphalea diandra
TATATATATATATATATATATATATATATATTAATAGTATAAAATGTAATAATTGAATTTATAAGAGATATGAAAGAGTATATCCCGTTTACCGAAAATAAAGAAAATGGAAAGAACACTTATTAATATATTAAATATATTCCTCCATATCTTATCAGTGTAAAAGTTTTTATCTCTATTCACTTTCTTCTTACAAAAAGAAAAAAAAAAACATTTCCTTCACTCAACTTAGGAATTTCATAGTATTAACGATATATTTACCTTCCTTTTCGGGATCCATTGTCAATGACAACATTTAGGGATGAGCAAAGGCCGGATCTAAAAATTGATTGAATTTATATTTTGATTTGAATTGATTTTAAAATATAAAATTTATTTTATTTTATTTCAATAAAAAAATTAAATTGGTCGAATGCTCACCCCTAACTATATTGATTGATAACTAACTTAAATTATAAATATCATCAAAATGAATTTTATCTCATTGTAATGATTGATGCCATCTAAATAAATATATTATATTTAGGTCTTTATAAATTATATTAGCTTCAGCTTGATTTTTTGAATTTGTATCTTTAATGTATTAATTAAATATAAAAAATGCATCTTTACACACTCCAAGTTTAATTTGGTTGGTTGTACCTATAACTAAGAACCAACTCCCCCCACCCCATTGTAATACGATAAAAAAAAAATAATCTTTTTCATATATACTTTCTTTGAAAAATAGAGTTAATAAGAGGGTAGATTAGGAACATGCAAGTATAGCCTAACGTACTTTGTGAAAAATGGAGTTTCAAGTTTGATTTATCTTATTTGCTAGTGTGGTGAGAGCTATTGAAAAGGAAATTGACTACTCTGATTATGTAGTTCACAATGTTATTTTGGCTCGTCAAACTCTTATGAATTAAAAAAAAAAAAAAAAGAAAAGAAGGTAAGTTGGTATTAGTAAGTGCAATATTGAGTCATAGATGAGTACAATTTTGATTGTGAAATAAATCAAATTATTTATCATTTTAAATTTTAATTAATTGTAAATTAATTCAGGTCAAATAATTTTTTTCCATCATATTTTGACTAATCAATGATTCAAATTATTATTAGATCAAATTTAATTCATAAAATAAATTATTTCAAGTTAGAATTGATAAAAAAAATTCACTCTATTGGGAAAAAAAATTGTACTATTAAATATATTCTCTTAGAAGTTCTTCAATGAATTGAACAGAAAGTTAATGCATTTCATCAAGAAATCTTATGAACAAAACAATAAAAGTTCACTTTTTTTTTTTTTAAAATAACTCCCTAGTAAATATTATTTTTCAAATATGAGGAACTATTCACACTTGAATAAAAAAACACATTAAACTACTGCCTATTTGGATTGAACAAGTTTCAATAAAAAATATTGTAATGATTAAAATTTTAACATTTTAATTTAGCAATCTCTAGTTTGTTCTACTAAAAGTCAATGATTTGAATTCATCTCATCCTGCTATTTTTTACAGCAGCAATTTCCAATCAAACTCCAATAAAAAATTATAAAATCATCACATTTTTTAGCACTAGAAGGGGAAATTATAATAATAATAATAATAATTATTATTATTATTATTATTATTATTATTATTATTATCATTGGTACGTTGGCAATATGGAAATTCTTCTTCTTATTATTATTATTATCATTATTATCATCAAAATTAGGACATCAAATGCATATTTAATGAAAACTGATACATTACCTTGTCAAAAAGCTAAGACAATTTTGAGATATGAATTATCATTATTATTTTTTCAGTTACAAATGACTAAAGTCTTATAGGAAAATACTCTAAAAAAAAAAAAAGAACAGGTCTTATGGGGAAATGGGGCGTCTTGACAAATAGGGAGTAGTTAGGTACAGGAGACCAGCATTTACAAATTCTTGGAAAGTCCATTTCCAGATGCACATGGGTAGAAAATGAACATTATTTCCACTGGGGACCCATATGACTGTTTGTCTTTGTGAAGAGAAAGTTGACAGGAATACCTTCCGATGTGCCAAAACAAAGAAAGAAAATGTCCAAACGAGTAGTGGGTTGGCGGCCGAACGGCCAGTGGTGCATCCAATCTTATGAAAGTTGGACTGGAAATGAGTTCAATATTGTGCTTAAGGATAACTATATGGATGGTTTTAGATTCCCTTCTTGGATGTCATCCATCGAAACTTATCAGTCACCATATTTTTGCTGATGACTTCCTTATGTTTTGCTATGGACATGTTGCTTTTATTTGTTTGGCTAATGAGTCCAGCCCATGCCAATTGGGGATGAGTATTCAAAAAAAAAAAATCCATCTGAATAACCAAATTGAAATAGATCTTGATTGAGAATTTTTTAAAATTTTTGTAAAGAACTGAGCACGAAACAGTTCTGATACTAAGGAAGTAACCGATCCAATACCGAATTAATTCAGATTATTTGACACCGAAGTAAGTACTTAATCATACATATAAGCAATATGTATATATATATATACATGTGTCTGTTATAGTATATTTATAAAATCAATTTGTTTAAAAATAAAAAACAACAAATATATCATTAAGGATTCATATCATATGTTAAAAAATCAAAATTAATAAATTTTTTCAAAATAAATTGTATTTTTGGAAAGAAATAAAAACTAAATTTTAAGAAGATAAAGATTCTTACTTAAAGTTTACTTAGAATTTTTAACTGCATGATAGTGTAGCTTTTTTTTTTTAAAAAAAAAAAAATCCATGCAGTTCCTTTCTTTTTCGAACAAATAAAGAATTTGTTAAAACATATAATTAGTACTGGACTAAGAGATGAAATTGATAATATAAATTAATTAGTATATTTTACCTCAATGTATAATATAATAAATTTTTTTATATTAATAGATAATTTCTAAGTATGCTAAAGACTTTATTGAATACAATTTTTTATATTTTTTAAATTTTGATAATATATAAATTTTTATATTAGTGTACTTATGAATTATAACTATTTTTTACAGTATAAATATATTTAATATAAATAAATTCTATAATTTTTATGAAATTCATTTATAAATTCTCAATGAAATATTCAACAACTGTTGAATGGAGAGCTAAAGATTTCAATGGTCCGTAATAATTAAATTTTAAAAGCTTTTTGAAAAAGTTTCTCTTGTGTCTATATGATATTTTTGCAACTTTTCTTTATACAAGGAGATCTTATATGAACTTCATAGAGTTACCATAAAGGCTAGAACAAGCTACATCAAACATTGATGGCTTAATGAGTGTTTTCACCTTAGTTGTTTGTACTAGGTATTTACATCTTGTAAAGGATTAGAATATGATTGATGAGTAATCCTCCTTAGGCACTATTGGTATATTTTACACGAGATCATTATTAGTTGGATTGAATTTTAAAGGTAAAATTTTCTTTGTAAAATGTTTAACTTATATTTTGAACAAGTTGGGTTAGACTTGAGATAATGCTAAAAAAATATTTTATATATAGATTGGTGTTTAACCCATAAAAGCACTATTTAAATTTTTCCTTTGAGTCCGAAAACAAAAAAGGAGATTGATAGGCTCATCTTTAGCTTATACAAGGATAGGTTACATTTCAACCTATAAAAAATAGCGAAAAAACCCTAATTGAGAATTAAGAAAGAGAGTATAAATGTATTATCATTGAATCTCTATAAAATCAATTGTGTCACTCTCATTATGTATATATATATATGATTGAGTATAAAATTTTAATTGTGCTATAATATTTGTTGTCACCTTATTAACCCTCTTTAGAGCGCCATATTATTGAAGCCAAAAAAATATTTGACTATAAAATAAAAAGAAAACCCATAATTTCTTCTTAATGAAATAAATTAAGAACATTTTTTTTAGTAAAAGAAAATAAATACTTGAAAATAAGATTGATAAATAAACAAAATTAATATATGAATCAATATTTAATGAAAGTAATAAATACACAAATTAATAAGAATTAATGGAAATAATTAAGATTAACCAACGTGGAGGCCAGATCTCTCTCTAAAGCTTGACCTGAGTAAAGCCTATGATAATGTAGAGTGGTGTTTTCTGGAGAGCATGAAGCTTGGTTTTGCCTCGCAATGAATTGATTTGGTCATGGATTGTGTCGGGTTGGTTTCTTACTCTTTTTTAATTAATGGAGATGTGTGCGGTCATGTAATTCCTTCCAGAGGACTTAGACAAAGTGACCACTATCACCTTATCTATTCTTGGTATGTGCTCAAGGCCTTTCCTTTTCCTTAATGTTACATGCAACTAGAGGGTTGTTACACGGAGTTCGGATTGTTAATCAATGTCCAGTCAATTCTCATCTATTTTTTGCGGATGATAACTTGAACTTTGTAAAGCTAATATCAATGAATCCAGTTCCTAAAGCTTATTTTTATCATACTACTAGATGGCTTATGGACAGGTAGTAAACTTCAAGAAATCTGCACTTTCATTTAGTCCTAATACTCTTATTGAATGCTCAGAGGCAATTAAAAACCTTTTTGGGATTACAGTGGTGGATGGATATAAATTATACCTCGGTCTACCTGCTTTCTCCATGCGTTGCAAAGGGTGCAATTTGGATATCTGAGAGATATAGTTGTGAAGCGGTTAAATATCTGGAATGCTAAAGTACTTTTCTATGGGTAGTGGGGAGTGCTTACTAAAATCACTTATTTAATCAATTCCGACATATGTTATGACATGTTTTAAATTCTTGATTCAATTATCGGTGCTGTTGGACGAAGTTGTCCAAATTGTTAGTGGGAAACTGATGATGGAAATAATAGATTGCATCGGAAATCCTGGGACTTTATATGTCGACTAAAGTCGATGGGTGATATGGGTTTTAGAAAATTAAAACTTCAATAAAGCCATGATAGGTGAGCAAATTTAGAGGCTGCTAACAAGACCAACATTCACCAGTGGCGCGTGGGTTTAAAGGCAAGTACTATCCCTCAACTTCTTTATTTGATGCTACTTTATGTTTCTAGCCTTCCTTACATTTGAAGAAGTTTGATGTGGAAAAAGCCTATGTTTTGCAAGAGTCTTCGGTGGAGAATTAATGATGGTCTTTCCATGAGAATATACTTGAATCAATGGCTGCACTTCTTTATGGATATCAGATATCCTCCACAGTTCAACTACCTTTGGATTCACGATTAGTACATTATGGTAGGCTGATGGTGCATAGAATTAAAACTTGATTTTCC
The DNA here is from genome assembly GCA_949677035.1 of Omphalea diandra. Classification (NCBI taxonomy): domain Eukaryota; kingdom Viridiplantae; phylum Streptophyta; class Magnoliopsida; order Malpighiales; family Euphorbiaceae; genus Omphalea; species Omphalea diandra. The sequence continues at coordinate 5,254 of CATIWR010586929.1, forward strand.
AAAGCTTTTATTCATACGAAGCTGAGGTCATTTGCTAAATTCCATGCCTATGTTTTCTATTCCAAGATTTGCCTTGTTGACACTTCAATAGGGATGGATAATATACTATTAAAAGCGTGTATATGATTGGACTTCAAATGGAAGTTCCTCAAGTTGCAACCCTTTAATTCGAGCATGGAGAGTTAGTAGGGGAAAGGGGGTCTTTGTGGAGGTTGTGCTTACCTCTAAAAGTTAAAATTTTCCTGTGGAAGCTTTGCTCTAACCTGATTCCTACTAGTGTTAATTTGTTGATCATCATGTGCTGGTGAATTCAATTTGTCCTAGTTGTAGCTTTTGCTTTGAATCATCTACTCATGCTATCTTCTTCTGTCCTATGGCTAAAAAGCAATAGAGAGGCAACCCCTTCTATCATCTATTACGAGGATGTTTAGGTCTAGGTACTTAACATATTCTTGGATTGATTTATAGAGCTCTTAATGTTGATGAATTTGAGGTTTTCAGAGTAATGTGTTGGATGGTATGATCTACACGAAATAATCTATTGCATGAAGGGAAGGTAATACAATCGGACATGTGCTATGATAGAGCCGTGGTGTATTATGAAGAATTTGTTCGGGCCTAGGATTCATGTGGCTAGTACAATATCAATGGTATTAGCAGATCAATGTCATGGACAGTTTCACAGGCTGGTGATTTCAAACTCAATGTTGATGGCCCCTTTATTGTATAATGTGGATTGGCAGGAGTAGAAGCAACGATTCACAACAATTCTGGGATGAGTATGGCTGTCCAAGTTACTCCTTTGTTTGAAGTATCATCTATGCTTATAGTCGAGTTGTGTGTTATTCGTGAAGGTTTGATTTTTGCCATGAATTGTGATTTTCGTAGCTTTAGCGTGGAATTTGATTCAAGTGAAGCTACAACAATGATCTCAAAGAGAAAAATACTATTTGATCTTAGGCTCATTATAAAGGACATTTGTGTTTTATAATCTTTGTGTAATGTGTCTAACATTACGTCTATTTCTAATTCGGCTAATCTTGTTGTTGATGGATTAGTTAAGTTTGATCACGGTAGTTTACGTGAATATAATATATTTAGTGTCGTCAAATATTTTTTGATCATATATTTGGTTGTACTCGTATTGGTGGGTGTACTCTTTTTTCTTGAAGAGTTTTTCTCATTGAATTTTATCCCTCAAGATTTTTAAGAAGACACCTTATCGATTTTCATCCTTGAATAAGTTTGCGTTTCTTTCAGAAAAAAAAAAAAAAAAAAAGTAAACATAAAAATACTATTAGGACAAGAAAAACATGCATTATACGACGGCATATTGGCAAGCGATTGCGGGCTTATTTGGACGCAGTAGACTCAAGTGTACTAAACTAAAACCATTATAATATGTTTAAAACACCGAGAGAATCATAGTTTCTGTTTTTGGAGAATAAGAGGATCATAGTTAGAACAGTCCAACATCAGAAGTCTAGGGCTTAAAAGGTTCCTCAACAAAAATGACGCCGCCGCCTGGACCCTACTCCGGCACCAGCACCTTAGCTCTGGTAACTTTCTCAATTGCTCTTTCTGTTTGTTTACCAAGAATCTTCAAGAAAAAAAAAAGCTCAAAATCTATGAATTTTATGTGTATATATTGTTGAATCCAATTGTCTTTTACTATTATTTTTGTTCTAGGTGGCTCGTGTGTCGGCTTTCTCTTTTGGTCTTGTGTATGGGAACCTGAAGCTCAAATATCTCAAGGTCACTTTGATTTCTTGTCAATTTATATTGCTGTTGATATTATATTTTTGATGGGTGTATGTCTTCTTTCCATTTTTGATGTAGATTGGATGTGTTGCAGTGGGGCTTTAGATTTTGAATAATTGTAGTCTGTTGTTAGCTAGTTCCTATGCTAAGATAATTTTTCGGCTGGGATAACTGTTTAGATTAAAAAGTGTTTGAGAAAAAATTGAGGGGAAATATTTCATTGATCATTGGTGTTTTATGTTTATAGAGAAGGTTCTACATGTTATGCTTCTAAGTTGTGGCAAATAGCCAATTGTATTTTTTATGTGGTTCAAATTTTGAATATAGCCATGAACTCCCTGTTGATGGAGTTATAAATAGGCTAATGAGCAATGCCAAATCACTTCTGGACCCATAGGAATTAGATGCAACGGAGAAACATTATAGTAAAAGCATCTTAACAGATAAATTTGTCGTCTGCCTTAAAGTTGTGTTAGTTCCTGTTTAATTTCACTTCACAAATAAATGCAGCTATTTTTATATCGGCTGAGGTATATCCTGTAACTGTTCATCTAAAATTCGTTTTACACATTTTAAGGTGAAAGTATTAATCCTTTAGAATACGTCCTCATTCTATTTTATTCTGTTCATGTGTTTGTTAGTAACTTATCCTCAAAAATTATGTTATATTAACCATTTTCTTTTCTGTTTGTCTTTTTTCCCCCTTTTCATTCGTACTTATCTCACAAACTGACCCTTAGGCGTTTCTAGATACTTAAATTCTCCCTCTCTCTCTCTCTCTCTCACACACACACACACACACACACACACACACACACACGATGCTGCAGTTACGATACTCAGCATATGAATTCGTACTTAATGCTTCTCCCCCAAATACAGGCAAAAGCAAGGTCTTACAAGAAAGCTGAAGCAAAGGCTCATCACTGAGAGAGATGAATTGTTGAAAGCTTAGAAGACTTGAGTTTTGCTGGAATAGGAATATTGCAACAGTACTGTAACAGATTCTCATTTTTATGTAAAGCTTTTCTAGACCATGGTGCACTGGTTATATCTTTTAAAGCTTTTTCTTGTGGAGGTTCTTAACTTGTTCTTTAGAGAATTTTTTACTTGGTTGGCCTGACCACCACAACAAATGTTCATTTTGCATTCCTTAGCTGACATTGGGTAAATTTTGGAAGATTGTATCCTCCCCTGACGAAATAAAAAATGTCTTTTTTGTCTTTCATTCCTTTTATCATGGTATTAACATATTGTTTGATTCATCCTTGATCCACGCATAATCCTATCATTCTATGTGGTTAAATTCCAACTTGGGAAGGATACTCTTGCAATATTCTTTTAGAATTTATTGGTTCCTTGATTTCGTTTGATTGGCCTTCACTCATTTGACTAGCACTCTATTTGTTCTTGATTCTTCTTTGTCCAATCGTTGAGTGGTATGCAGAAAATGAAGTTTCAAGCTTGATGTTAAATAGATCACATGGTTGCTTGTTAGAGATCAATCTATGTAAAAATACTCTTGTGGTTGATTCATATAATTCAGAAAATCCTATGCATATACCAGATTACATACTGCTTGTATTAATGCACATCTCCTTTAGAGGGAACACATCTAGTCATCTAATTGGTTCTGTTCGATCTTTTTTCCCCCTGTTATTCTGTTCAATCTTTTCATTATTATTATTTTGTTAAATTCCTCTAGCGCAGGAGAAAATGCCTAGTGAAAAATCATCGTGCTCTGCAGCAAATTTTAATTTTTAGTGGTGGTTTTACATTTTGGAGGTGTTCAATTTGAATCTCTGTTGATCCTTTATGTAGTCCGTTCTGTAAGCTCTTTTCTATTGGGTTGCCTTTAATCCTTAGGAAAGATGTTTATGTAGTTGGAATGACATTCATCCTAATTTTATACTTTTAGGTCTATAACCAATTAATGTAGCTTTTAAGTGTTCTTGAACTGATATCTGTTCTGTCATCTTCAGGAGATCATGCCACCAGGGAGACTGAGACAGTCCCAACATCAGCTTGAAAACTCAAGCAGAGATTGCGAACTATGATATTGTTCAAAAATCTTCTTTCAAACAATGAAATCTTCCTGGTTGGAAATTAAAAAAAAAAAAAAAAGAGGGGGTGTCCTCTTTAGGATCTACTGCTGGGGTTCTGATTTCCAAGAGTGGTTAATATGATATTGTAAAGAGCCAATGCCAGTGTCCAGAAATTTTAGGCCCTTGCCTGTTCTTGTCTTAGCTCCCTGCCAATGGCAAGCGCTGCTGTCCTGATTCTGCAATAGCTTCACCTTTTTGTTGAGATTTCTCCTGCTTTTCTATATTTTCTAGCTGAAAGATATTTCCTAGGAGAGTTTGTTATTCTGCTCCTTTCATCAAATAGACCTGCTATCCAAACTTCTCAACAAGCAAATCTCCCTGAATATGTTTTCAGTTTGAGGGTCCTTCGCTGCCTCGTCTGGTTCTAGTTCTAAAGTCTATTGGGAATAAACGATAGTGCACCATATTCGAGGTTTCAGTTTTCAAGAGCCTTTAAACCAAAAAGCAGAATTCACTATTTGATGAGATGATAAGCCATTTTTTTCAAAATACAAGGGAAAATTCGTTTAAACTAATTGCTGTTTCTAAACTTTCCACTTCTTGAATGTTAATTGTCCCAACTGCCACACACTACCGCACTGTTGCAACTCTCTGTGCCATCGTGTTGCTACTGCCATCACTGGTGCTGCTGCCGTTACTACCACCATCATATATAGATGCATAATAGAAACCTTCCTATTTCCACTGACAACAAAAGTAAAAATCATAATTCACAAAACAACATTTTCTCTTACTACTTTTCCCACAAAAAAAAAAAAAAACAAAACAAAACAAAAAAAAACCCAAAAAACAAAAAATAAAAAAAACGATGCCTAAAATGAAAGGAACCAAAAATTGCTAGCCAATGAGTAGATACCATTAAGAAGGTAAATCTTGAGAGAAATTTGCGATGTAAACTTGTCCTGTTAAACCTGAAATCTGAAACAACATATTGTACACGCATAAAATACATTGGAGACCAGCAAGATAAAATCATGGCATTCACAGAGGATGACTGTGGTTCAAATTTCTGATTTTGTTAGATGAGCACCAGAAGGAAAGACTTGCGTCTGCCTTTATCACAATATGCCAATGATTTCTCCCCTGTATTAAATTAAATGCTTTATTGTATATAAAACAAAAAGTATTCCTAAATTGAGCAAGTTGTTGCGCCATATAAAAGACAGTTCAAACATTAGTGATAAACACAGATGACTGTGCTATACTCTATGAATTCACAACAGAGAACTTAGGCTTAACATACCCATCACAACCACCTTTAACATGCTTTCAGGTAACGCTAAAATAGAACCTCTATCTTTTGCACTTAGGTTTCCAAATTTGTGGGTCTCTAAGAAATTAGATCTAAGCAAATATTCAGGTTGTTTATTGACCAACAAAATTAGTTTGTTTATCTTCTGTGTAAATGTTTAGGTTAACTAAATCCTACTGATAGCTCGAGTTTCTGTTATATTGTGGGCAGTTTAGTAATGAAAGGAATGTTAAACTTTGTTCAAAAAGAAAAAAGAAGTTATTTGTTTAATCATAACTAGAGGATTCATGCTCATAGGCACACCAATAGCAGTTATCAAGCTTGCTTCTACACCTAAAAGCGATGGAGGGTCAATAAACCCAAACTGAAGTTTTTAGTTCATGTGTTTTCACAACCAATATGAAAGAGTCCTTGAGAATATAGCTGTTAGGGGTGATTAGTCCCAGTCTTGGTCCAAGGTTTTGGAAAATCCCAAAATTGGACCGAACAAAATGAAGGGCCGGGACCGAATTGAACCGAAAATCGGTTTGGTTTCAATCTGATTCTTCAATATTATTTAATTATTTTTTTCGGTTTAGTTCTGATTCAGTGCTAAATTTATTTTTTAAAAAATTTTATAATTATAATTATTTTAATCCATTTTATTCACATAAACTATCCTTTTAAATATTATGGAATATATTATAACATAAAATTATTTATTTTGAATGCATAAGATTAATTAAAATATAACTTTATAGTTATAAAAAGAATTATATTAAGTAATATTCAAGTATACAAATATATAATATATTTACAATATTTAATTTCTATATTTTTATTTAAATATATAACATATATGTGTATTAAATTAATATATAATCCTAAAATTTTATATATATATATATATAATCGGTTCTTTGGTTCGGTTTGGTTCGATTTCGGTCTAGTCCTCGGTACAGTTCTTAAAGAAGGATCAGGACCGGGATCAATTTTAAATTAATATCAGTTCAATTTCAGTCTGGTTTGGTCCCAGTCATTCTTTTATATTTTTGGCCCAGCATTTATTTCGGTTCGATTTTGAATTCGGTTCGAGAAACTCTGATAACCATGTTCAGCCCTAATAGCTATCCAAGTAAAAAGTTATAAATAAGTTTACCAACACTTTTTTGAGCATAAGATTCAAACGATTTTATCTTTAGAATTAACATCTCTATAAGTTGTCATAATAAGAGTAGCTTCTATCACATAGAAATTTGACAAATTAATATTCATTTGAAGTTCATATTTCAAAAAAGAAATTTAAAAAATTATAAATAGATGCAACAATACTAATATATTAACAATGACTACATTACAGAATTTTATCAATAATACATAATAGACTGCTCATATCCATCATCAAGATGATAAGATACAAGAATAATTTCCATGTTTACACATGTGAACCATCCTTATTATCGTACATGAGCAATAGTTATAGGTGCAATTTAACAGCGCTTTAGAAACAATTTAACATTTAAGGCTCTGTCTGCTTTACAAAAAATAGCTTGTTTATAAAAATATTTTTCAAGAAAATATTTTCTGAACTTATTTACTAGTGTTCATAATAAATATTAATTTTCTTTTAATTTATAATATTATAATAAAATTTAGACAATAAACATTTTATTATACTATTTCTTGTTTAATATAAGAAAAAATACATTAAAAATTCATTTTTGTAAGTTTCACCGATCACTGACGACTACCACTGGTTAGTAACGACCGGTGATGAATACCAATAGTTAAAGATGATAAGTGATAATAATATTTATTTATATGAGTTATTTTTCATTTGAATGAGTTTGTTAAAATTCGAAAAGTGTTTTTCTCTTTTGAAAAGAGGAAATCATTTTTCTTAAAATAGTTTTTTTTTTTTTTATTGATCAGGAAAATATTTTCTGTTGACTAATTTCTGAGTGTGCCAAACATCAAAAAACATGGAAAATATTTTTCAAACAAATATTTTGTGAAACAATCGGAGCCTAAAAATTGAAACTTTGAAAAAGAAGAAAATAATGACGCCATATTGAATAAGCTTACAGCACATTAAAGTTACGGGCAACATCTAAGAGTGCACTTCAGAAATACTAAGAAGAAATGATGATGCAAAATTAAACAAGCAAAAGCTTTTAGACATGGAAGGTGATATGGCAAATTACACTATTGAAATCAGTAAAAACGATGAACAAATAAAAGCAACTAAAAGCATCCAACTACAGAAGAAGATCAAACCATATGGAAAACAAACCTGATAAGCAGCATGGCCAGGCCCAGAATCAAACAACTATAAAGCCAGGCAATTGCAGAAGCATCTACTTTATGTAAATAATGTCTTCATCAGGGTCCTCACCATCCCAATCTCTATCATCTTGTGGTGAATCATATGACTCAGAGAGCTCATCATCTTCTTTTCCAGTATCGTCCTTCTCAGCTTTAATTCTATCTAATATTGCAATCACCTGAAATCATTAACGAATCAGCATCAGCTCAAAATTCAATGTCTGATACTCGAAAGCTATAAAAATAGAAGAAGTTGCCAGAATCAGGCAATGCCAAATGGAAAACCATATGTTTGACATCCCCACTAAAAAAAAAAAAAAGGAAAAAAAATCTAAGACCAATTTATTGTCACAAATGTTGCTTATACTGGAAAATATACAGAGTAAATCCCTTGACAACAACAAAGCTCAAGCAGCCACAACTTGAACTACACAGAAAAGTTCATTGATTTCTACGGAGGACAATAATTTATAAAACCAGATAAACAATACAAGAAAAAGGAGAGTATAAATTGCAACAAATGAAAACAAAAAATGCAATAACTTGGACATCGTATGGCATATACAAATTTCATCATACACCAAAATCCTTGTTTCCCCCTAATTCAGCCATAATAAACCTGTAAATTTGACGCAGGCAGACATCAAATGAAAATTTTCAAGCAAATGAGCATATACTAAATTGTCGGAATGAATACTGCATACAAAACTACAAATCTTGCTTCAGCAAATGCAATTACCGAATTTCCGTGACTTCTTTCAAACACATAGTTTTGGTTTTTAACTTTTGCACTATTAAAGCTACAATTTGTTCAATCAAGACATTCACATAAAAACACACACACACACACACAAGGCAGAAAATGAAACAACGTAAAGTGTTTACCCTGCTTCCTCTCTCCAAAGATTCATCTTCTAAAAAGCGAATCTCAGGAGCGAGCCTCAATTTCATACGCCTTCCCAACTCGCTCCTAACATACTTGGCTTTTGCTTTTAATCCAGCAATAGCAAGCTCCTTTCCTCTGTCATCCCCAAAAACAGAAACATACACTTTAACCACCTACAAAAACATACAATTACCTTAATAAATAAACGAGTATCCATTTAATATTAAAGACTTCATCAATTGCGTACATATATTAACACTTTAACCGCCTGCAGAAAAACACACACTCATTTGATTACTCAATAAACAGAGCATTACCCATTTAACATTATGAAGATATTAACGATTTCATCAATTGTGTAGACATATATATACCCACTTTAACCGCTACAAAACAAACAGTTCCCTTAATTACTTGACAGTACAAATTTACCCATCTAACATTTATCAACGATATTAACTATTTCATCAATTAGATATATACAGGCACACTTCAACCACCTGCAAAACAGAAACTTTTTTTGATTACTCAACAAATAAACGACTACCCATTTAAAAGTTTCGCCATATTACTTAGTTCACCAATTGAGTACCTGTAAATCAGAAGAAACTTCAACATCACTAATGGTGGTGAGAGAAGACAAGTATCTATCAGCACCCAAAGCAGCTTCTGGCAAAATCGCATATTGTAGCACCTTATCCGTTAGAAGCATATCAGAGAGCTCTCTTTGAATCTGCTTCGCCACCATTTTCACTCTCCTGGGTTTCGCCATGCATGTTATTGAATTAATTAATGGCCTCTGTCGAAGGTGGACAAATCGTTGGGCCGTGGATGTTGGGGTCCAAATGGGAAATGGATTGAAATAGATGGCAGTGATTGAAGGCGAACAGCACTGAGAAATGAGGAGAGGGTGGTGTGGGTGTAGAACGTGGGGCATTGCTGTAGAGAATCGTAGCTTTTATGCGGCGCTGTACTTAATTGCTGCTTCTGTTTCGCTTCATCTCCTTCTTCTTGTGTGTGGTTTTTTTTTTTTTATCATTTTCCGTAATATCCAAAAGTGAGTATATCTAAGGTCATTTTGGGAATTGGGCAGCAAAGCCCATGAACAAGAATTATTTTGGGCTGAGCTACACTTGATTCAAGCGCAAGTGCACGTTTGTGTCATACATTCATTGGCTCTGTATTAGCCCCCATTCAGCCAATCGTTTAGGTGATCTTGTCGCACGTTACTGTGATTTTGCGGCGACCCTCACTATATATATATATATATATGTAATGCTTAGACTCTCTTTGGCATTGAGTTTTACAGATGATTTTGAAAACTGTATTTAGTGTATTTTTAAATACATGTTAAACAGAATGCCAAAAGGGGCATTTAGCAGTTAATCTCATGTTAAGTGGAGTTTAATTCAATTGATAATGTCTAAAATACACAGATTTTCCAAAAAAAAAATATTTGATGTTTATTATTTACATTATTGTTAATTGTTTTATTTACTTATATATATAAATTAATATTTTTAAAAATTGCAATTAAAATCTCACCTATATAAATGAGTATTAGAATTTACCAATCTATTATGGTTATATTTATTCAATTTAGTATTGATGTTCATTGGAGCTATAAAAGGTTTGATACTCTCTATATCAAAGTTTTCAACAAATATATGGTGTGTTTGGCTTGATTGATAAAAATCTCATCTTTACACTAGTTTTAAAGCCGTAAAAGGAACTTAAATTCTTTTATCATGCTCATTTCAAGCTCTTTTTACATGTTTTAAAGAAAAAAAAAACCATATACTCATTCATATATATATATATATATATATATATATATATATATATGATATTATATTTGAACTATAAGGATGTTATTTTCATGTTTTTTGATAAATAAAGTTGCATTAACATTTTCTTTTGAAATTAAAAATCGTTTTTTCAAAGGGCTTTAATCATACACAACTTTAAAAAACTTAAATAGAGAATTAGAAAATGATCGTTTTCAATATTGAGAAATTGTTCTATATAGACTTCCTCAATTCTTTTAATATCTATTTCAAAAATTTAAAATTCAAGTGACACAAAATGCAAGAAGTATCCTTATTTCTAGTTATTACAAAGGTCTTTTTTAATTTTTTCCTAAACAATCATTTGGTGCTAGTGATGTGTTGTTTTTTAGGTCTATAAATTAAGTTTCATAGTTCATCTTGCACAACAACCACCTAATTCTCTCATTGTCGATGGTCTCATTTATAGTTTTAGATTTCATTTGAAATATAAAGGAAAAATTATTATATATATTTTTAGAAGATGAGCAAGTTGTTACCCTTTTTGATATACCAATGAACTCTTTAGGAGGACTCTTCTTCTTCATCCAATCTTCTCAAAGGTCTTGATGTACTTCATTAGACTTAAATATTTCTTCTATCTTGTAACACATACGCATTCTCCTTTTCATCTTTTTTTTTTTTTTTAAAGTTTTGTACTAATGGAGAGTCCATCAAAATGAGGTTAAACTCATAAAAAAAAAAACTACATGTATGAAATCTCAATGGCAAAGGTCCTCTTATTGAAAACTCTATAACATCTAATTGTAGCAAGGTAATTAATGAAGATAGCTTCACCGAACTTGAAATTAAATTTGCTCAAGTTATCCTTAAAACAAAATATTTGCATCCTAATACTCTACAGTAATCAATCATGGGGTTTCTGTTATTTCAAAACTCATATGGCATTTTCTTTAGAAATGATTTAATCAAAACATGATTTAAAATATAATAAAAGATTTTTATAGCCTTCACCAAAAAATATTTTGATAATAAAAACTTATTTATTATAATTCTAGTCATCTCTTATAAAGTAAGATATTTTTTTGATAATAATAACAAAATATTATTAGGAGGGAACTTGTAAGAGCTAAAAAGTTACGTGAAATACCAAATTTATTGTGAAACTTATTAAACTTTTAATTTTCAAATTCTCTACTATAATTGCTCCTAAAACTTGCAATATTAATTTTTTTTTTTTTCCATTTTGAACACGTTTTATAGACTTTACAAAAACAACAAAATAAGAATCCGTATAAGCTAAGATAATATCCAAATATACATAAAATAATTATCAATTATCACAAATTCATAATGCATGCTACCTATATTATATGCTCTAATTAGTCCAAAAAAAATCCATTAACTTGAATGAGTTCTTTACTTGCTTATGCAATTGACATGCATTGCATATCTCGTCTCTGTTAAACTTGATCTTAGATAGACCTTCTACTAGTTCTCTTTCTCAGAGTCATTATTAAATTTCATGCTTACATGCCTAGAACTTCTATGCTATGTCTAAGAATCATCATTCATAGAAACAAAATACTTTATATTTTTCTTAGGCATACATTGCAAATATTCATTATGTATCATTTCACACATCAAAGTTGCCAAGCCAACACATTCGAACCGGTAGGCTGTCCCTCCATCAATCATCTCTTGTATTGCGAAGTTCACAGATTTATCTTGATTTAGATTGATCTGATTGATGATAATTTAGATTGATCAAGCCAAGTGTTGAACTTTGATTTCATTATGTGAACCGTGTTTCCACTCTGTTAATAATGTCTTAATCAGTTTGGTAACCATCAATTTAAGGAAAAAGAAAAACTGCAAAACACTTCCAAAGACAAATAAATGAAAGTGGCAAAAACAAAGAGACGAGGCTTTGAAACTGAAAGCATTAATGGATGCCTACTTTCTTGTAGAAGGAAAATGCAGATGCTCATGCACTGCCTTGTCTTGTTCCTGTTCTAAAGCACCAACCACACATGCTAGAAGGTGCAACAATCAACTGGGTTTTCTTTATTGAGCTTCTGCCATGCACCATCTGCATTATTATAATTTATACATTAATTTTGACACTAATAATGGTGATTTTTTATTTACAGAATCTTATAGGATAATAATATTAATGATATTCCATATCTGCAACTGTATCAACGTCTGTAGTTCCTGTACTTGTATTTTCTTCTGTCTGTTTGTCAGTAACATAACATTATTTTTTAACTTATACTTGATTTATACCAAAAGATCTACATAAAGATTGGAACTTCGATTTGATCTGAAAAAAAAAAAAAAAAATTGTAGTGATGGAACGTTGAAATGATTGGTGGGATAATTTATGTCAACTAGTGTCTAATGCCAACATAAGATATTGGCATGTACATCAAAATATATATATTTGTTGACAAAATAATTGAGAGCAGACGAAAAGAATCAATTCATAGTTACCTGACCATCAAAGCTACGTAAAGAAAACTTATAATCAATGCCAAAATTGAAATCTATCAGGCAATCTGTTAAGCATATAATAGCTATCCTCTTCCATGTGATAATGCAATATTTTCAAAATGCGGCTGATTAAATTTATTTGCTAATTCAATCATTTGATTGATTTAATTATTGACTTGATTTTAAAAAAAATCAATATAACTACAGAAAAAAGTAACATCAATGGATAAATATTGGCAGATATTTGAGCTTAATTGTAAAAGTGAGGTAATTTAAGAATGAATACCAGTATTATATAATTCGAATTTCATTTTTACTAAAATTTTATTGTCTAATTCTCAATACAAATCTTATATATATATATATATATATGAACCATGACCAGCTAGTATATAATAAATTATAAACTTCAAAATCCAATGATAATGAATCGGTCATTATCTTAAGAATTTAATCTTCTAATATATCAATATAATCCGATTTTTTAAAAACACTCTAATGCTTAGCGCTAATCAACAGCCTTTCAGTAATCCATTGATCAGGACTATTTTGAAGTTTAACTGTCCTATTACATTAGGACTCTACATAAAAATACTAAGATCAATTTAATTTAAATTTTAAAATTAGAATCAAAATCAAATAGAATTAAAAAATTATTATTTTTTTATGAATCTTTACCTTATTGATCCGTTCTGTCATTTATTTTTATGATATTAAAATTAGAATCAAATTATATACTAAACATAAAATAGGTAATATATATATAGTAGCTAAGAATGAAATTATTATGTAATTTTTATTTTTAATTAAAATTTGAATAAAATTATATTTTTCTTACTATTATATTATTATTTACAGTTTTTAATTTTATATTATTGTCAATATTTAATTTAATAATTTATTTTTATATTTAATTTAGATAAAAATGTCACATATCAAATGTTCATTAAATTGCCAAATAATATATTTGTATAACTCAATGTCGGAAGGAGAAAATGGTCACTCTTAAGTTAGATGTGATTTTAAACAAGTCAAATACACGAAATCAAAATCAATCATTTCGATTTTAAAGTAATTTTTTGACTAACCAAACCACCCTTAAAAGGTTTAATAGAAAAATGCATCATCTCAACGAGTTGGTTAAGTGAAAGAGTGTTAATTAAGAATAATGCCTAAAACAAAATGACATGTAAATAGACCACAAATTTCAAAATTCCAACTAAGCTTATGATAATGCTAATTTCAACCCTAATTTAAGCTTAATTAAGCCCAAAAGAAAAATAACTTATAAGGCAATCAAGGAATAGTTTATCTAATGACTTATCCACTTCTCTTTCCTCGTTTCCTTTGGTGAAGGTTCTTGTTAGTTTTCCATGGACTGGTGTGTTGTCACTTGGATTGGTGCTTTTTTTGCTTGACAAACAGAATTACAGCAGCTTCAATGACGATTTCAGTATCAACTTATTTATTGTATAATCAAATTTGCTAGTGATTCGTTATTTGGTACAATTTCAGTTGAGCCAGATCAAGGCCACTAGTTCATTTGAGGACAAAATATTTAATCCAGCATACCTGCGATTCAAGTTTCTAAAGCCGAATCTTCACTTTTTCCCACTTTTTCCATTGGTGATTTCTCTTCATCAGTGACAAAGTTTCCATGATTTTCTTTGCTTAAACTCTAATCATTACATAAGAGTACTTCTCATATTAGCTAATCTCTATGTACAAAGTCTATATGCTTGCAATGCATTCTTATTCATCAATAAAATATAACTATTTGACATGTAAAAAAAAAAGGGATTATTTGTCTCTTTAATGCATGTAGTAGCTAGCTTTTATTGACAATTATCATCTTGCTTTGAATTTAATTTTGATTAAATTTTTTGGTGTGACTAAAATACTCAAGAATTTAATTACAAACCGATTCTATTCACATTTGATTTCTTTTTTTTTTTTTCCTTTAAAAATCACAGTAAATGTATCTAAATTGATTAGATAATCAGTTGACCCATCATAATTCATTTGAGTTTGATAAATTTAATAAGGATAAATAAAATGAGATGACACTTTATATTTAAACAGAAAAAATTATGATTATTTAAATTTGACAAGTTTAATAAGATAAAATGAAATTGAACAAAAATCATAACTGATATGAGTTTGACGAATGTGGTAGAGGAGGTGGCACTTCATCCTTAAAAATATTAAAGTTTATGCTGGTGAAAAATTCTAAATTTGAGTTTTTTACTTAATAATATTATGGGACTTTCACAATGTTTTGTAGTTCATAACAGTAAATGCGAAAAAGTTTATATTTTCCGTAATTATTGCATTGTTTTTTTATCAAACTTTTTTTTACTTTAAATATTATTATTTTGTTTATTTTTTTAACAAAATTCATTTTTTAAAATTTAAATATACATATTTACACTTTTATACATTTTTTATTATTAATTACATTATTATTATTATTATTATTATTATTATTATTATATGTTTAAAAAAAGACTTAGTTTTTCATAAAAAAAATTAGTATAAACTATAGGTTTATCAATTTTAATATTACAAAAGAAATTGAAAATATTAAAATACTTAATTATAAAAAATAAAACTACAGTTTACAAAAAATGAATCTACGGTTTACTAATAATAAATTTACAATTTATACTAAATAAACTTACAGTTTTATAAAAAATGAATTTGCATTTTACAAAAAAAGAACTTATAATTTACTGATAATTAATCTACAGTTTATATTAAAATGAACATACAATTTACAAAAAATAGACATACAGTTTCTATCAAAATGAATCAATAATTTATAAAAAATAAATTTACAGTTTATATTTATTGAAC
>CATIWR010586973.1:0-68128 GCA_949677035.1 Omphalea diandra
GAACTATTTCTAATAATCAATTCTATGTAATTTAGTTCCTTTTTAATGTTCTATAAACATTTCACTTCTAAAGTCATAGCAAAATAATTTATAATTTCTTCAAATCATTTTTTACTGGTGTATGTCAATTGAATAATTAATCGTAATGAGGCACTCAATAAACATATTAACTAAATGATTTATCTTTGAAAAATAATGTGCAGAACACATATTCTTTATTTAATAATATTAAATTAATTATGACTAAAATTATAAATTTAAATCCTCACACGTTAATCAATTAAAGAAAGTCTTGCGTGTATATTACCAAAGTAAATTTTAGAAAAATATGACATGAAGTAAATTATTATCATTATATTACTAGTCTAATGACCCAGTGTCTAGCTTGTAATATATAAAATCTAGAATTTTAATTTTAATTATTCTTTCTTATTAAAAACTATGCAGTGTATTTGTTCCATGTTTGGTTATATTAAAAAATAAAAAATAAAGTTTAATTTTAAAATAAATATTTTAAATTTTCAATATTTTTGTATAATATATCTATATAATAGGAAAAGTAGTAAGACGATTTAAGTTATTGAAATCTCATTGTTAAATTTTTAAATTAAATTAAAATACTAAACATGAAGATAGAATTTAAATCTTATACTCATATCATTTTTCAATATACCAAATATGCTAATATATGAAGTTTTATAAGTAAATACCCTCACAGATATAACACTCAAGGCTAAAGTTATAACTATATATTAAATTTTGCTCTAATAAATCAATCGAGGAAATGGGGTTCGGAATGTCTTTTATCAAAAAGGACCAAACTGGGGGGGCTGTGGACTAAACTATTTAGCCCAATTTTCACAGTTATCCATTAAACGTTAACAATGGGCTTTCATTGAATCGTATTTCTAAATTTTTCAAAAGCTATCCATCCACTGGGGCACTTGTTTGAGCGCATAATCAAATGTTCTTTTAAATGATTGGCTATCCCACATTTGGGGTCTTAGTTCAGGGATCCCTAGATTATATAGTATTGTAGTCCACACACTTTACTACGACACCACCACACGTGCAAATATATTCAATATTTTCGAATTAATTAATAAATAATTCTGAATAATAAATATTTTTAAAATTATTTATTAATTAATTTTAAAATATCAATCATTCAAAATTATTTATAAATTGATTATAAAATATTTATAATTTAAAATTATTTATTAGTTGATTTTAAAACGTGCAGACCACCACGATGTTTTGTGGTCGGGATCCAGGATAACAGAACTGCCATTCAATTATCCATTAAACGTTAACAATGGGCTTTCAAAGAAGCGTTTTTCTATATTTTCAAAAGCTACCCACTTGGATGCTTATTTGAGCCCATAATCAATTGTTCCTTTAAATGGTTGGCTATCTAACATTTTTCTCCTAAAAAACGATAATTGTAAAAGATTTTAGAAGAAAAATTTCTTTTTTTTTTTGGAATGAATTCTTGGATCGAAAGTTGTGGCATTGTTAAATAGGTTTCCACAATGCTTATCAGGATTCATTTCAATGATTTTCATTTGAAATAATTTGAGTATTTAGATTTTTTATTGTTTTTTGCCTGAAACACAAATTCAAATCCATAACAAATCAATCCTATAGAATTCATGTTATTGGGATTTGTATAAAGAATGATTTGCATCATTATTTCAAACAGCAACCATAAATGTAAGAGTTGAAATTCTTTTGTTGTATTTGTTAGGATAAGATTATATTCATATATGGCCAGAGGCAAGGAGAAGTCTATAATCATGATATACCCACTTGCCATCATGTCTATTAGCATTTCAGCCCACTTCAGACATCTCAGCTTACAAATTTTTTAGTAGGTGGGGATCATTAGATTGTTAGAAATTAAAGAAGCTTTTTGAGAATGAGAATACTCAAAGCATGTGGTCTTGATTACATCATTGTTGAGGTATGGAATGTCTAGAGAACATAAAGATAGTTTGGTTAACTCATTTTATTTAACAAGATTTTGATTTCCAACAAAAAAAAAGATGCCGGATAAATAGATAAAGAATATCTTAGTTTGAATCTTTAAAAACAAATAAGACATTTAAACTTGCTCCAATCATATAGGGATTAAGCTTATAAAGCCATACCATAAAGTTGTGAGAGAGAGTTGTAGAGCATCACATTTGATATTGTACATCTATCTCACAGCCAACCAATGATAAATTCTTTGTAATTTTGGTCCCTTTTTTGATGTTTTATAAATATTTCATTTCTAAAATCATAATAATTTGTAATTTCTTCAAATCATTTTTTGTTGGTGTATACCATTTGAATCATTAACAGCAGTGAGGCACTCAATAAACATATTAATCTAAATGATTCATCTTTGAAAATAATGTGCTTAACACATATCCTTTTATTTAATTTAATGATATTAAAATTATGTCTAAAATTATAAATTTAAATACTTAAATGCTAATTAATTAAAGAAAATCTTATGTATATATCACCAAGTAAATTTTAGAAACTGTTATTGTATTATTAATCTAATGATCAAGTGTCTGACTTATAATATAGAAAGTCGAGAATTTAAATTTTAATTGTTATTTCCTATTAAAATTTTGTAATACACCTAAAGAAATACAAAGATATGAATTTTTATTAGTAGATATCCTCACAAATACAACACTGAAGGCTAAAACTATAACCTTAATTTCCATTTCAATAAATCAATTGAAGGGTTGGGTTTCCCATTTTTAAAGGAGGGGTCAGGAGTGTTTTATCAAAAAAATAGCAAATTAGCAAGGGCATGGACTAGACTATTCAGCCCAATTTGAATTGTGATCCATTAAATGTTGACAGTGAGCTTTGAACGAATCTCGTATTTCTATTTTCCGCAAAGGTGATCCACTTGGACACTTATTTTTAGCCCAAAATCAACTGGCCCTTTAAATGGTTGGCTGTCTTACATTTGAAGAACATTCCTAATTTATTTTTTGACTGAATTCTTAGGTCAGAAGTTTTGGAATTATAATCCAAAATAACCCTATAGGATTCATGTTATTGGGATTTGTATATGGAGTGATTTATTATTTATTTCAATCAATAACCATATATACAAGAGTTCAAATTTTTTGGTGCATTTGTTAGAATCAGCTTAGATTCATACTAGCACAAAGGAAAGGAGAAGTCTATAATCATGATATAGCCACTTCTCATCATGTCTATTAGCATTTCAGCCCACTTCAAACATTCTACTAAGTTTGCCAAAAATATTGTGGCTTATAATTTTGCTAAAAATGATATATAACTTTTGGCATTATGGTTTGAGCTGTTTCTTAAAGAAATATTACATTAAAAATGTTAGTTAGAGATTATTAAAATTTATTTTGACCATGTATTTGATATGTTCTAATTATGAAAACAATAATTTTAAGTTATTATATTCAGTAGCATATTTTTTAAAAAATAATTCCAAACTCAATATCAGAAAGACTATTAATATTTATAAATTTGTTGACTAGTTAACAAAATTTAGGAAAATATACACGCAAACGGTTGAAAATTTGGCAACATAACAATCTGGCAACCATATGGGTATGCCTCTTCTTTATAAAACCTTCCATATATATAACGTTAAACCAACTCAATTTAATAAGTAGTATATAATATTTGGCTGGAAACAAAGATATAGACAAGACCATCATCCCTCACGTGGCTGAACAAAGCTACACATTTTATGTTGGTTGAACCCATCATCTTTTTAGAGAAAAGGATTTGTCAAAAAATGTGTTGTCCTAACCAAAAACCATAACCCACCAAAGTTATTGAACGAGTCATAGAGATATTGTCTCAAAATTGGTTAGGGTAGCGGGGTATTTTTTGTAGCCTCGCAGACCAACCTTTCCATGCATCATGTGCTTTGTGATGTCTAACCTTCAAAGACAAGGCCATAATCCCAAACGTTATCAAACAACTCTTCATGACAATAAGGAGGTGTTCACTTTTGCCATATTTGTAGAGAAAAATCCTAGCATACATATGGCAGCGGCAGTTGCACCTTTGTCCAAAATTCTCCTAAATTATTAATAGATGCCATCGCATATTAGGAGCGGGTGTAAACTTTATCTATAATTCTATCACATGAAACTAGCGAGTATTGTAGCAACAAATTTATCAAATCAATATTATGGTATATTTGAGTTTTATTTTTGCAATAAAGATTCAAATCCATAATCTTGCAAGTATAGAAATGACTCAAATATCATTAAGCCGAGCTTGTTAATAATGATAACTAATAATTTAGTTTTGTAAAATTGACTAAAATTCACTTAAGAATTTAAATTTTATTAGTGTAGTATGGGACTAGCGGCCCTTTCTTTTTTTTGCTATTTTTTAAACCCATAATAGACGTAAATATGAACTTTATTAGGTGAGTATATCAACTTCATTTCTAATATAGTAGAGAGGCGTGCTTTTGTTTTAGTGAAAAAAAATGTATCTTTTTCATATATGTATAGACGTGGAGTGTTTGTAATATCTCCTATTTTATGAAAAATGAAAAAAAATACTTGTTGCTGATAATAATAATTTCAACGTGGAATAATTCTCCTAATAATTTCATTCTTCAAAATTTAAGTTACTTTGTTATATTTCAGAAACAAAGTGGCATTTTTATCATAAAATCCTTCTTTGACAATGGTAGCAAGTTTAATGCTAACCCATTCCTCTTAAACAACTTTATCAAAATTTTGTGTCAAACAAATCCAAAAACATAGAACTAATTTGTTAATAATTGGAAAATTCAACTAAATTCAAAGGTCATATCGTATATAAATGCTTGCTCCTAGAAGTGGGGAAAAAATCATCTACAGTTGCGCTTTTCCCCATTTTCAGGAAAATAATCCATTGATGGAAGGGCTTGGGCTTCCCTTAGGGGACGAAACTGTACCTAAAAATATCTTTGACAATCGAAACTCAGAGATTGCTTATTATAAAGGCAACTTTATTGGGCAGCCAATTGCTATTTAAGCGTAAATACACTTCGATTAATGTATTATGAATTATGTAATAAAGAGTTAGTTCTTTATTTTTAATAATTTTTATTAAATTAATGATATTTTATTGTAATAATACAAATAAGAGAATTGAATTTGAAACACTTCCGGTTCTCAGAAAAAATAAAAAATAAAAAAAATCGACTAAACAACATCTCATTGGTTCCAACATTGAATCATTAGACAAAAAGAAAATTTCAATTTTGATATCTCCAAGCATAATAATATGTGAATCATATTCTATATAAATAAATAAATATCACTGTCTAGTGCGCAATTTTGAATGATTTTTAAATATCACTGTCTAGTGCGCAATTTTGAATGATTTTCGAATCAAAGTGGGTTATAACTTGGGACCAAAATGTAGGGCCTGCCAAGTCAATTGAAGGATCAACAATGGCTTCCACATCTCACTTGTCCATATTATGTATCAACTTGAACTCTACATTTCTAACTCTATCTGCGTTTCTATTTCTTTCATGTATTATTATCAGCCATAAAAAATTCACTTCCCATTTATTTCAGGTACTCCTTCCTTTTGTTTTTAATTGTCTGCTACGGTTTGTCCACAGTATATATATGCTGCCTAGTCCTTGATTTTTTACCATTTTTTACTAGGTTCTCATCTATGTTGGGCCACACACCTCCTTTATTTCAATTCAAGCCCACATGACGATGGTGATTGACATACCATAAACTTCCTTTTCTAAAAATTGTTCTGTTATTATTATAAATTTTTAGAAAATAAAATATAATGAAATTTCTTTTTCTCTTGATCGATTATCGATACTCAATTCGCTATCCATAACACTATTTTAATTTCAATTTATTTTTTAACATATTTATATAAATTAAAGAGATAAATAAACTTAATACAAAAATTATAATAGTTAACTTATCATGTCATTTTATTAGACAATAAATAATTAATAAATCGAAAGAAGTGCAGATAAGTATTTAAATAATATATAAAATAAGCATCATTCCATCTTTCTAAAGTCTCCCATGGACAGCCCAAGTGGCCAAAAAAAAGAGTAGACGATAGGATTGGAACTTTATTTTTCTGTAGTTGAAAATTTACTCATTTTCAGAATTTTAATATCAAAAAAATATTTTAAAAATACAAAAAATAGAATCAAAGTAGTACATATAAATAAAGTATATAGGATTGCATTGCCCTTTCTAATGCTTTGATTAGGCAGTTGAAAAATAAAAGAGGTGCATATACATAGAAGCCATTAGCTTTGTTTTAAAATTCAAACCAAAAAAAAAAAAAAGAGGAGAGACGTAGAATAAAAGGAAGAAATAGTTGGGCAAGTGTCCCTTCCAATGGTACCACATGTTGGCAATGACATAGACCTCTTCCACACCAATGGCCACACTTATCTTTTCAAATATGACCACCCTTAATATTTATTAAGAGTCTACACTTTATTTCCCCTTCTTCTCATTTCTTCATAACTAGAATGTATATTTGGTGGGTAAAAAAAAATCATTTGTATAGTAAAATTAAGGTAAGACCCATGAAACCATGACATCAAAAAATTTGTAAGGGCAATTCAGATAAAACTTTCCTTCTCTCTTTTGCCTTTTGGTGGGCCACCGTCACTGTTGGCTTTCCTAAAAAAAATATTTATTTGTAGCAAAATATAATTATTGTTATCCCATATTTAAAGATTTTTTTCTTTTTGCCCTGTATCATATTATAAGGAAAAAAGAAAAGTATATAACAAAAATAAAATAGAAAAACTAGTATAAAGCCAAGCAATTTTAATCCCAGCAAATCAGCCACTACTTAATATTATCCCCTAATTATATAATTGACTTCTTGCTATATGATTATGTACATATAGTGGCCCTCACGTTTCTTTCTTTCTTTTTTTTTTTTTTCTTGTTGATTATTCCGTTAGTGCAATTCACGTTTTCTACAATCAGAAAGCTTGTGTTTATGTGGCCATGCACTAATCTAATTTTATCTACTATATCATAACATAACGATTTTCTCGTAAAAAATTGTGTAATATTTTATAAATTATTCCATTAATAATCAATATAAGATTTTGTTATATATATATATATATATGAGATGTGGCATGGTGAAATTCAAATTGTGACATTTATTTTGAATAGTCTAAAAAAAATGATAAAATTAATCACCAGAAAAGTAGTGAACACCGCTACTACTAACTTCTCTCACCAGTCCACGCAGAATAGGAAAATGAAAAGGTATAGGCAAAATAAAGCATGCTAATTGACTTTGATGAGTTTTTTTTTTTTTTTTTTTTCTTTTGGAGGAATTGATGGGTCTTCAATTCCCCATATAATGAAAATCTAATATGGTTGGCCCAAGAAATTCTTCATAATAGTCCCAAGATGGAGAAAAAATTAATCTTAATGAAAAGTCTTGAAAGTACTAATACAATAAAAACACTATCTTTAGGACACTATAATTAGGGTTTAACATAATATACTGTCGTGGCATAATCTGCTACCGTTTTCGGTAGATGAAACTAATAACGGCAGTGTAAAAGTATACAACATCTAATTAATATGGGAAATGGGTTTGTCCCCCTCCTAGCAAGCCTCATGTTGGGTATGATTGTGGCTTTTGGCCGACATGTGGCCTCAACTCATTTAAAGAATTGGAGGCCAAGGAACTGATAGGTCCTTATCTGTTTTATTATGTAAGACCTTGTTAATGAAGTGTTAGGTAATTCAAAGCTTACCTTAATTTGCAATTGCAAATTGATTTATTATCATTATTATTTTATCTGTCTCACTCAAGGAGTGATCGGTGAACGTTACTAAGTTTGTTGAAGACCTCTTAATTCTAATGTACCGCTATCTTCATTCCATAATAAGAGTTGTTTTTTAATTTTGCATAGAGATTAAAAAACTATTAATAAAGCTATATTTTCGAAAAAATGACTAAATTATATTTTTTTATAAAAATATTCAAATTAAATGCATTAATTATATTTAATAAGGATAGAATTGAAAAATAATAATTCAAGTCTTAGTAGTATTTTAAGGTGATAGATATTATGAAATAAAGAATTTTTCAAAAAGTGACAATTATTATGGAACGAAATGAGTGTAATTTTTAGTATGATCAAACATGGATCACACTATACTAAAAATGGTATTCATTATGTGAAATTTAATTCTAGATAGTATATTTGGTGCAAGCATGTGTTTTAATAAAAGCTCTTTTGGTGATTTATTAAAAAAAATGAATTCCAAATATTGTTTTACGAAAAAAAATCAAATATTAATAACCTTATTACAAGTTTTTTTTTAAAAAAAGTCAATAGTCTAAAAAGATTTACAAAGAGAATTCGTTAAAAAAAAGTCATTTTTTTAAAGAATTCTCTTTGTAAATCTTTTTAGACTATTGACTAAAACACTAACGGTAATTTCATGATTTTATTATTTTCTTTACTACTTCATCTATTTTTTATTTTAATAAATATGAATTTGTATTATTTATATGATTTTATTTTATTTTATTTTTAATTTTGATAAAAGTTTTTTAATTCTCTCTTCATGGAAGTTTGATTTCTCTTACATAAAGATCATTATCACCCCTTTGTGAGATTGATTTATAATAATATTATTAAAACAATTGGTCATTTTTAGAACTAAACTTATTTGAAAATAAAAATATTGAGTTATTATAACTATTGAATGAAATTTGTTTTCCATTTTATGCCAAGTTCAATATTCTATCGAATATGATTGTATTTCAAAAAAAAATTATTAATTTTAAAACAGATTCAATATAATTAATGCCAATATGATTTATTGTAAATTATTAACTTTAATTCCTTATATTTTATTAATAAATTTATATTTGATGTTGTCATCAATTAGAATTATTCTCTTTTATCCAAAAAAAAATATTGATTAGGTAATTATGTGCTTCTACAAAAGCTTATTTTGTATTTTTTTTTGGGTGCATATGTAATTTGGTAAATAATCTCTAGAATCCATTATTTTTTAAAAGATAGGGCTAAATATTTGTCCTAATACTAGCTAGACATGCAAGATTTTTATCACTTCATCAATTACTGTCGAAAATATGGCCAAAACATGAGGGTTATCTTATGTTTGAAAATATTATGTTTTTGTACGAAATTTGTCAATGAGAAAAGGACACAACTAAAACTCGGAAGCATCCAATGTTATTTCGTGCTGCCAAAACTTTGAAGTGATTAACCGTGTATTTGGCTCGCCTGTCCTTAGTGAAAATTGCAATAAAGTTAAGATTTTTTTTTTAATTTTGAGTACTTAATGAACAAATAATCCTTAATTTCTTGTTTGATTTAAAAAGAATTAATATTCATGAAGAGAAATTACTCTCACTAAATTTTTAATCCCATTATAGGTGCTGTCTACAAAATTTATGTCCTATTTTTTTTTTATTGCACTACAACAACAGTACCCAAAGAAATTCAGTAATGTATTAAAGTAATATTATGAATAACATTATAGGACATAAGCATACTGCAAAATTCAAGCTAGTGTCTAATGCACTTATATATTCCAAGTTATACAATATGTTTGACATGAAATATTTTAATGTTGGAAAGTCCTTATATATTCTTGTTAACAACTCATATATACTAATTGATTATGAGTTATATATTTTTGTTAATGTAACTCTGATTGAAGTTCAGTATCAGAATTTTATAATTTTGAAGATGAGCATTAAACCAAAAGTTCTGAAATATAAAAGAGGAGGATTTGGTTTGGTGTACGTGGTTATGGCAGGTTGCTTTCAATCCAAAGGCAAATTGAAACTATATAGTTGTAAATCGATGCTAACATTTGTATACAAAAGGTCTCCATCATTCTTAACTGTATGTATATGACTATTATGCAGCTTCCATTGCCGGGACCTTCCCACTATTACATTCTGATAGGGATTTATACAGACACCAGCCAATAGCTGTAGAAAATGAAAATCTTCTCCTTCCATGGTGGAGAAAGTGGACACACCTAGCTAGGGTTTTGAGAGGCTGAGGTTGGTTTTTGACATTAATTTATACTATTAAGACGCTTATCTATCCCCACGTGCATGCACTTATGCTACTACACACATTTCATTTTCCATCTACGTACTCAAAAATTTCCTTTTCTTTTTCCTTAATAAAAAAACAACAAAATTCTGCTCTATTATCCAATTACTAGCTATACCACATGATATATCATATATTTAAAAAAGAAGACATTTGATTATTTGCCGATGGATGGAGAGAAGGAAAGAACTAAGTCATATAGATATGCATGCATAATTATAGAATTTTGCGATCCAGTGACATCAGCATGGGAGTAGATGCGATCATATATTATATTATGTAAAGGAATCGTGCACGTCTAGGCCTCGCATCTATTTTTCCTAAAGGATATTATCAAATATTATACTTTTTCTGTTTTTTTAAAATAAACAAAAACACATTTGAGTATTTTTTTTTTACTGCAAATATTATTCAAATTTTAGAACTAAATTACGAATGTGTTATTTCTTTTCTTTTATTCTTGAAATAAATAATTTATTTTGACCTGAATTGAAGAAGTAAATTTAATTGGTTTTATCATTCACATGTAGAAACAGAGGTTTTTCCACTTATACATACTAATTCACATATATTTTGTCTCTTAATTATCCATTTAGCATTAGCGAAGTCGATATGAAAAAATTAAATCATAAACATATATAGATAAAAAAACATAGTATTTTTTGTTATACGGCTATAATTACAAAAGCGAAGAGAATCAATAATTTAATACAATAGATATTAGCTATGAACACAATGAAATTTTTTAACATTAGTATCCAACTCAAAAAAAAAATTTATGAAATTATGCACTTAAATATTTTTCAAATTAAGTAAATATTAAAATGGAAGTAAAATATTGACAGTTATAACTTACAAATAAAAACGTATATACATCTCTTGAGTATAAATTTTCTATAAAAGGAACTCCCAAAATCATTTCAGTAAAATTCTTTAGATGAATTCTATTTGTAGGACAAACATATATTTATTTACTAAATTAAAATCAAACAAGAAATATACAGATATATAAATAAAAAATTATAAGCCAAATAGAAATTTGTAACGAACTCAACATTATCTTATCTATAAATATATTGGACCTAAAGTCTAAATGTAAACAGCAAGCAATGGAGGCAAATGATGATATATGGTATCTATCAATATAAAAAAGTTGTATAATTAAGAAAATACAGGACCTAGTAATAATAAACTATTGGTTTAGTTTGATTAAGATATAGGATGTCTTTTGTGTAAATTTCACCCAGGTGCATATGGGTTAGTTTATAGATGTTGATTGACTGGAAAAAATGATCTGATAAAAGATTTTATTAAATGGCATTATAATAAATAGAGGGCCAATGTGAATATATTAATTTCTTTTTCTGAAAAATCCAAAATAATAATAATGAAATTAAGGTACAGATCAGAGAGCTAAAGAGAAGGCAGTCACCATAAGTAGATTGTTTGGACAGTCACCATAACAAGTTAGACCAAAAGGAATCAGTCTGAATCCAGAGATATATATAAAAGCACAAGCAAACAAAAACACAAATGCATGTTCATGAATTGTTGCAGCCTTAGTTCTTGCAGCACCTTTTCAACCTCTTATAGGCGATGATGAGCTACATATAGGACGTGGAATTAGCCATGGTTCGATCTGTCTGTCTCAAATTAATAACGTCCTATATATTTGTATTTCTAAAATTAATTGCTCACAACAACCAGCTGTTAACTATGTAACTCAACTTTACTCAATTCATTTAATTCGTAACATAAATTAAAGGTTCGTTTGATTTGGTACTTTTATTCGAATTCAGTGGCTGAATATTCAAATAAAAAATTTAGTGAATATCAATTATTAGTGTTTCATTTTAAAAATTAACATTTAATATTTAAAAAATATAACTAAAAGATGAAAATTAATTTTTTTACCCTATGTTTGGATTGAGGTAAAATAAGGAGGCCAAACAAAATAAGGATAAAAAATAAGTAATTATTACAACTTTTTTTTATTATTTGAGAATGAAAGAAAAATAATTTTTATTTTTTCCTCTTTATTTTTCCTTTAAAATTGAAAGAAAATATGATGATTGTAGAATTTATGATAAATTTACATATTTGCTCTTGGTACTTCTTTATTGAAGAGGAAAAATAAATTTATTTTTCCTCCTTCTTTAACTAAACATGAGAAAAGAAAATAAATAAAATAAAATAAAATTTATTTCCTCTCACTTTTTTATCCAATCATGAAGAAGGAAATTAAAATTTATTTTCGCTCTTTATTTTCTTTTCTTCCTAAACATTTTCCCAAACATAGGGTTAGTGTTTGAATATAAAAAAGCTAGTGTTATATTTTTTTTCTTTAATATTAACTTTATATTTATCATTACAAAAATTAATATTTATATAAAATAATTATATTTTTTTGTTATTTTATAATATAACAACATATTCAACAGTTAAATTATCAAATATTTTATATTTATTAATTGCTCTCAGCTGAATGTTGACAGCTAATTATTGATCGCTATTATTAAACCAAAGATATTCTAATTGAGATTTGTTAAGTAATTAATTTTTATCAAAATTATCTTTTTTAAAAAAAATTTCTATTTTTTATTAATAAATATTAGCATGGGTGGTAAAAGAGTGTATTTATTTCTAACCTTTTTTCATTTAATTAACTCAAAAATATATTTAAACTAAATCTTGGACAAAAATGAAGTTTCCAAAGACGAGCCATCATATGGTCTCCAGCCATGCAAAAATCAGATGAATGATACGAGTGACAAAATCATATCAAGATCATTATAAACATAAATTAAAATATATGGATCGTCAATATCCATTAAAATATTAAATTATAATGATTCCAAATCTCGGTTTATATATATTCATATAAATATTAACAGAGTGGAGATGGAAAAACAAGTCATACATGTCTGCAAGACTGCACCTATGTCTGAATCAAGAAAGACAGTGGAAATGTACCAATGGCATAAAGTTATTGATTTATTTTCTTAATTTTTTCAACTAATAATAATTGCCCCCAACATAATCCCATAAAAAAAAAAAAAGACCCAGAAAAGATTGTATAGATCTGAATGGGATTGCATTTACCGTACCTAAATATGAGTGAATAAGGGAGTTTATGCTTTTTAGGCATGTGGGATTTTTGTGGGATTTCAAGGCCAGCCCTTATTATAGCTTATACCTAGGAATCTATGTATACCCCATCAGAGATATATGGCAGGTCTACTACTGCAACCTCTTTTTACACGTTAGTTTTGAGACGTGTACAGCCACGTTCCAATTTATCCTTCTTCATCTCTGTTTGGTTGGTGAGAAAACTGTTGAGAAAATTTGAAGAATTACGATCACAATTACGTGTTTTTTTCTTTACATTTTCATTTCTAGGGCATTGAGTTATCAACGCCAAGTTTGTTTTAAGTAAAATGTAGTATAAGACATGGCCATCAGTGGGAGGCTGTCGGTTTTGAATTACACCGATTCGTATTGAATGATTTTGGATTGCGAGCTGTTTGAGACCAAAATAATTAAAAAAATAAGTTTCATGATGTCATTTTTAAGTGATTAAATTTATTTATAATTTTATTTCTGAATAAAAAATATTATTTTTTATTTTTAAAATTTTAAAATTAATATTTAAAATCATATTAATTTAAATTATATTTTAATAAATCAACATATCAATTTTGAATCTGATCCAAAATTGTCAATATCGTTTCAAAAGTCATATTCAGATTTCTAAGCAAAATGACATATTTCCATAAATAGGACTATTTGAATGTTTCATGTCAAATTCATTTATTAAATTTATGATTTTCACATTCTGCTAGACTTGATCAATCAGATTGAAAATTTTATAAATCAGATTTTGCATTGTTTCTAAATTTTTTCTTTTTTATACATTTTAAGTTATTTTTAAAATTTTATTCATTAAATGTTATTATAATACATATAATATTATTTTTATTGTACTTTAAAATAGATTTATTATGATTTCAAATTCTATTTCAGTTATCTTGTTGTGATACAATTTTAGGTTTCTTAAAATAGCAAATTATCATAGATTAAAAGTGATTTATTAAAAATTATTATACTAATATTGAATTTATATTATTTTAATTACTTTCATAATATATAATCTTTGAATACAATAAAATGATATTTATTATTTTTAAATAATCAAAATAATTATTTTAATACTCTATAATTATTATATATAGATAATATTTTTTATTTAAAAAATTTATTTATAAAATATTTTATATTTATTGCCATAAATTATAAATGATTTATTTATATAATAAAATTCATTAATTTGTATATTTATAGAATATATATAATTTTGATATAATATATAATATTAAATTATTAATAAATTATAATATGGTTTGAGTATTATTTAATTTATCGTGATTCTCTATCTCAATTAGGTCGAAGACTAAGCTAAGTTTTAAAGTCTTGGTTAAATTATTTAATCATATATTGTAAAAATTTTCAAATAAGTGAAGATCTTATTTTAGGTGGTTGATACATGTCTTCAAAAAATAATGAATGCTAAAATTAAAAACGTATCTAGTATATAAATAAATAAAACGTTAAAATAAGGATTCCGGTTAAAAAAATATTAAAGTATTGATATAAGATATATTTTTTTTTCAAAAAAAAAGGAAAAAGTTTGGAGGGGTTCCCTTGTGGGACACGAAAGCAGACTTTATGATATCATATGAACACGATTTCTTCACGTTCCGCTCGCTTCGTCTTCTCTTTTCTTTCTTATAACATCATTTCATAACTATAATGTTTTCATTTCATATATATATATATATATATTTTAATAATTACGTCTCTATAGATAATTATTAATTTTATAATTGAATAATAAATTCTCATAATTTTTAGTGTAAATATTAATTATAAATTAAAATGATTTGAACTGTTAAATTTTTAATTTAAAAATTAAAAATACAATAATTATAAATTGATAAAAATTATAATAATTATTGAAACATCGCTCGTATGGATATATATAAAACCAAAAGGTAAAATTTGTTATAATATGATGGCTGATAGTTGATGGTCAAAATTTGAGAGATACCTAATAATTTGACTATGGTTTTGGCCAGAATTGGCTCCAATGAATAAGCATAAGCATGGATTGGGTGATGAAGACGCCACACTACGCTACAGCTAATGTCTAATTGTAGATCTAAGAATTGCAAAAGGAGACTAAAGAGACAATTTTTATCAATTCATTGCCTGGCAAAAGTCGTTTGGAATTCCAAATTCGGCCAAAAACAAAATCAAAACATGTGAAGTTTTACCCTCTTTTGCTTTGGACTAATGTTTTAGACTCTTTTTTTTATTATTATTAATAACAGAAACAAAGGACACAGATTAAATTAGAAAAACTGATAAATGGCCAAATATTTTTTTGATTAGATCAAAGATTTTTCAGTTATAAGGAAATTGAGTATTCATGCTTTAGCGATAATATTAATATTGTCTAAAATGGTTTTAGCCCTTCTTTGTTATTTTATTCTTAAAATTTGTGAATAAAATTAATAATAGAAGTGTTAAAATACTTTTAAGAAATGCTAATATCATCATATTTTTTATTTTTTTCTAATTCAATTACATATAAATTTTATATATTTAAATATTATTATTTTTATTGTATCTTTATATACTGGAACAAAATTACTTTTTCTATAAATTCAACCCAAAAAAAAAACATAACTTTTATTATCATAAACAATCAATGAAATAATAATTTAGTGATTGAGTACCTGTGTTCAAATTCATGAAATTAAGTCGCGAAATTTAGGCAGCTCGGTCCTATTTTTTCCATATATTTTTAATATAAAATATTAAATTAATAAATTAAGTTAAAAAAAAAAAAAAAGTTTTTCATAAATAAGTCTTTTCTCTGAAGCCTTAAATTGAAACAAGTGAAAATGAAATACATGTGACTTTTATGATAATTTGTCAAAAAAGACAACCAAAAAATGTGATGAAGGTGGAAGTTGATTGGGTAAGAGAAAAAAATTTAATTTTTGGTAAGACTTATGAAGGTGGAACTTCAATAACTTAATTTTTGGCAAGAAAAATTTTATTTAAAAAAAAAAAAAGTGTGGAACTTGAATAACTCGATTCGGATTCGGAGAAGAGTGCATGATGAGAATTACTTGTTTGCCTTTGATTGACCATAATTATTGGAACGAAACTCTCATTGACTTTTCTAATAATGTACTAATAAACGAGATTTACGAGCAACATCTTTTCTCTATATGTTTGTCACATGTTCTCTCCACTCATGTATTTCTAATTAGTTTTTATTTCAAAATTAAGTTAAAATTACTAATTTACTATTTTTATTTTGCCTTGCACTGTATATTATTATATTTTTAATAAAAACTATTTTATATTATTTTTTATTCTTAATGATATTTAATACTCTTTTAATTACTATATGAGTAAAGTAGCGATGAATTTTGATCTTTATAATTAATATTACAAGAATGAAAAGCGACACTTATTATAGTCATACTTATTTAAATATCTAACATAAATCAATTTTATAAAATTAAATAAATTTTATTTACTTTTTTTATAATTTAAACGTAATTTATTTATAAATTTATACTTGCTACTTTCATTTTAAAAAGAATATTTGAAAATATATATTACTAATTATATATGAAATTAATTTTACTTAAGGTATATATCATGAAATTTGATAAAATTTGCAAATAAATTTCTATTATATTTAAAACTTAATTTAATTTTTATTTTAACAAAATTAGTAAAATAATTTTTTGACATTAAAAATATCAAATATAAGCTTTCATTCAAAATGAACTTCATCAATAAAATTTACATTGAAAAACGAAATGGATTTTAGATTCATTTGAATCAAACATGTAAAATATCAAAAAAATCTTTTGATGTATCAAAATGGACATTTGTCCATCCTTTCATTAATCTTAGAATTTGAATTCATCTAAAAAACTTTTTAACTTATGAGAGCAATATAAAAATTTTGGAAAATTATGAGAAATAAATATTTAGTAAAATTTCTTTAATCGTGCATAATATTTATAAAGGGTTTCTTTAGATATTTGGAGGCGTCTATTTTTGTCGTTCAGAAAATTACCATTGCGTAAAAATACGTGTCCAATTTAGGAGAAAAAATGGATAAAAAAGTTATGTATATAAGGCGTGTAAGAAGAGGAATATTGCTCATTTTATTAATTAATAAATTAAATTAAAATAGAAAATAACCTTTTTTATAGTTAACCCAATTTCAAAACCCTAATAATCCCTCTTTTACCTAAAAATAATTATTTTATTTAAGTGTTTGAGGTTACAATAGTTTATTTTTATCAGCATCAAGTCCTTTTTCTTCTCATTCTTTACTTTTTTAATAAAATAGATTATTTTACTTCTTTTTTTATTTTTTTATTTTATCTATCTTTTTAGAATTTTTGTTTTAATTTTATTATTTTATCTATCTTAGTTTTTATCTTCTTTTTTTTTTGAGTTTTAACAGTTTGAAATTAATTGTTTAGTATTATATGATAACATATTATTGAGTAATATCTCTCAAATATGTTTTAAATACAATATGATTTTCAGTCTATATCATGTTATAACATTATATATGATAAAATCTACATAATTGATAAAAATATAGAGATATCAAAAAAATTTATGATGAAAATAGAATCATAATTTCGAAATTGAGCTAATATACAATTATTATTACCCTATATTTGGCAAATTGTTTAGACAAAAAAGAAAATAAAGAGGAAAAATAAATTTTCTTTTCTTTTATTTTATTTTTTCTCTTCATATTTGGAGAAAAAAGGGAAAATAAAATTTATTTTTCTTCATCTATTTTTTTTTTCACATGTTTGGATAAATAAGAAAGAAGGAAAAATAAATTTATTTGCCTTCATTCAATTGAAATATTAAGGGTAAAAAAAAGTAAATTTAATATAATTTCATTCAATCATCACATTTTCTCTCTATTTTGGAAGGAAAATAAAAGTTATTTTTCATCCATCTTTATTTTCATTTCATTCTCAAACAATGAAAATTGAAATATTCTTTTATTTTTCTTTCTTCTTTATTTTACCTCTTTTCAGTGTTGAGATTGATTTTATATTAATACTCTAAATTATGAGATTATATTTTTTTAAAAATAAAAATATCTTTTATTAGTTTTTAAAAAATATAAATTAAAATAACATTATTTTAAAAAATATAATAAGAAAAATTTCAAACAGTAAAATAGAAATCAGGGATAGAAAAATAGGATGTCAAAATGGAAACTATGGTTAATACAAAGATTTGGAAGTCATTATCAACGAGAGACACAGGCCCGTGCTTTTGGGTCTGCTGAGAAGCCAGACAATAGAAGGTCCCAAAAGTGCACACACTATTTAACTTAGGTCAAAATAAAAACGCCTCTGTGCTCTCTTCTCTCTACAATAAGGTGGGAATAGGATTCCACCCCAATCACTAACCTCCTCCGTCTCTCCCTCTCTCAGGCTTTGACCTCTCCAGTAAAAAAAAATTCTCTTTTTTCTTCCCCCCACCCCCAAAAAAATAAAAGTAACCTTAGCACGAGTCCCAATGGCTGCCATTTGATCTGTAACATTAAAATGACTAAATTGCCCTCCAAGTCCCTTCATAAAAAATAGAAATGGATTGGTGACTTGAATGTTCTTTTGAAGAAATAGGAGGAACTCATGCTTTAGAAGACCGATAAAGAGGAGGAATGGTAAACAATGCAAGAACAAGAAACAGCAATAACGCATCTTTCTCTGCTTTTCATGGTTAACTCTTTCACTGCAAAAGGCAAAGCAACGACCCCGTTTCTATACAACAGGGACTACCCACTTATATATAACAGTTATAAAAAAAAAAAAAAAAAAAAAGACAGGAAGAGAGATCCCAAGGGGTCCTCCTTACTGTAAGCTGATTCCAACATTTCTTCCTTTTTTTTTTTTTTTGTGGCAAGTCTCACAAAAAAAAATCACGAAATTCCAGAAACTATCGATCTCTTTTCTATTAAGCTGTACACTTTCTTATTCCAAATTCTCCATCCTCCCCATTTTTTTGAATCTTTTCTCTGGGAAACATTTTCCCTGTTTCCTATACCTATCTTTCAAATTCTCCACAATTCACAACACCTAGGTTACCACAAATATAAATATTTCCAAAAATATAATAAAAGAAAAAAAAAAAAAAAGAAATCAGAATCCTCCCCCTCCCAATGTACAAGAATTTCCCCTTCATGATCCCATGGCTGATCTTCAAAATTCAGCCAGAAAACACCCCAAAAACCGCTGCTGAACTTTCCTACCACATCTGCAGTGGCTTCATTCTCCTCCAGAAATTATTTGCGCAATCTACAGCTGGGAACAGCAACATTCCCAAACTTCTGTCCTTCAATGGTGCATTCAGATTCAAGCAAAATCACCTTTTTTTTTTGGTAAAAAACCAGTTCATATTTCCAATTTGGTCTTCCTTCACTACCTGTCTTCTATAAATATTCTCCCAATGAAGTCCCTGAATCTCTTTGAATAGAGTTTTGGATCTACTGATGAGATCGAGGTAGGATCGACTTGTAAGGATTTGTAGGCATGCTCTAACTTCTTGCTAATATCATATTCTTGCAAGATATCAATGATCCCAAAATAAAGGACTACTTCATACATCTCACCACTTCTAGAAGGGGTCAGATGACTAATGCCACCAGGGGTGTACTGATCAAAGTCACTCCTTCGAGCCATTCGTTCTGCCCTTGCTGGCATGTTTGCTCCTAATCTTATCAGAGGTTTCCTGCAGATAACAAATTTCCAATTAAACTCAGTATTTACAGCTCATCTACATAAATTACAACGAAAAATCAAAATTTCCTAGCAATTTGGTAATATTTCAATGCACATTGATAGAAATGAATGGACAAATCATGGAAAACTGTACCGGGATGCATGAAAAACCACCTCAGCATTCAGGCCCCAAAAAAATTTTACAGTTTCTGCAGCATTTTTCATCATTGATGATAAGAGGGGACCAAGGAAAATCTACTGGATATATTCTTACTCTATCAGCAGTTAAATCATACTAGAATTATGTCCTCTCCTTGAACAGAATCCATAACTGAGATATATTCAGACAGAATGCATGAAAATCAAGTAAAGCTCGGACTTCTATCCATTAAGTTATAGGACCACCACCTTTTTTACAAGCCCCACAAACAACTGTTCCCTTGAGAACAAACCCCACAAATATTATAATACAATGCAAGCTACTTTCAATTATTCTATTGACAATGATAAATTGAATGACAAAAATTATTGGCCGCTTTTGATTTTGCAAGTGTTAGTTGCATGAATATTTGTGTCAACAGCTGATTGAGCAAAAACCATCTTGTTCCTTTAAAACTTTTAGCTAACCAAATTGATGCAATAATAACTAACGAGCTAAAACAAGAAGGAACAATAAATACCGGCCAGCTAAAATCCTATCTCTGTCTTGCAGCTCTGCCTCAAGGAAGCGGCAGCCACGCATGAACTTTTCATTTCGATAGGAATCCTTATTTCCTGCATATGATATGAATGATTATTGCCGTAAAAAACTGATGCTAAGACTTCAATAAAAAAGAAGGTAATCCATTTAAAGAAAATGCTACACCAAATTACCAGAGCGCAAAACAAATGGAGACAACCCCATTTTATCATAAGTATTGTCATCGCGGAAGTGAAGACCAACCAAAAGACTGTAATCCATAATTCTCTCAGCTTCCAAAAATTCACAATCTCGATTAATTTGCCTGCACAACATTTAACACATGTTAAGAAAAATGCAGGAGATTTCCAACAGTAAATATGATTCATATCCTCTGCACTTACTTGATAAGCTCCTGGTACCAATTTCGTTGAAGGCGAAACACAAAGTTGAGATCCAAATCCTTGAGAGTTGTGGTTTCATCAATCTCACCCTCTGGCTTATCTGTTGTGCGGCCATGGGAGGATCCTTTTAGATCAAATCTCCTATGTATTCTATACTCAGAGCAGAACAAATTGCCCATCACAATGAAACGGGTCTGAGTTCAAAAAACAACACCATGATCAGACACGCAAGCAAAAGAAAACGTAAACAATAAACATTTCCTACCACATACCTTCTGCCCACCTATTGGTTTAACACAATGTACGCCAAAGAATTTTGTCACCAGCGAATTTTCATACCGATAAACATGCTGATAATAACTGGGAAGCATCCTAATTAAAACCTAACCACCAGCAAAACATAACTTCAGAAACAAGACAATTGTTGCGCCTAGAATATCTTATTTAGCTGCAAAATGCAGTGGAAGCCAAGACAAGCAATTTACTAATAGCCACTTGTACACACCATTCCATGACCTCAATAAAATATAACAGCAGTCAATTATGTGGGCAACAAACCTTGACTTCTGATTTCTTTACGGTCTTGATCATAAACCTATCATCCTGAGTTAGGTAAAAAAAGCTTCCACTCTTCCCGGGCGAAGATAGTTCTCTGAGGGCATCATTTCCACAAATAGCTAGCATGTAATCAGCCGTATCCACTTGGAATAGCTCCCTCAAATGTCTAATACAACCGCAGAGAAATAAAGAAGGGACCAAATAGCATCAAATCACCACCTTAACATAAATAAACAGCTGAAACAAGAAAAGGAAGAATCCAATCTATGCCAGCACACAAGATGAACATTTAAATTCATCAGATTAAACCATGTAATCAGCCTAATAACTACTAAATTATAAGCAATACCTAAAGACTATGGGACAGTAATCCTTCCACCGAAACTCCACAGATTGATGAGGAGGTGTAATCTTTGACCCTTCGGGCGGAAACCTAGTCCAGAACTTCTCCTTAGGATCAAAATCACTCTGCTTCAGGTCCCTCACAACCTGAGCATGCTTCCCAACGGAATATCTGAACAAAGCACCACCATTACAAAAATAAATCACACATAAACGATGTTAAGTATCAAATCAAAACCCCAAAATAAAAATAATAATTACCGGATACCCAATTGCAAGTTAAGCATCAAATCATAATTCTTATGCCCCTTAGAAATGGTCTCCCCTGGTTTCTTCACCTCCCCACCATTAAAACAACACGGCCCTCTCCTAAACTGCCGAATCCCATCCCGATCCAACCCATCTCTATATATCATACTCGCCTCAACCGTATCGATAATATCACATGTAATATCTCCTGCCTCCCCATCACTCTCCCATATACATATCCTTGGGAAATTCATAGTACTTCCTCTCCCCCCATCCACCGAAGACCTCTTCCTCGTCGCCGCCGGCAGCAACAATTCGCTTTGTACCTCACCATTCCCAGGATAAAAAGTCCCGCTCAATTCCTGACCTGTTAAATCCTTATTATTAGTGTTATTCCAGGTACCCACATAACAGCTCCCGTCCGGCCAAGTAAAAATCCCGTTTCCTTTAGGAACGCCACTTTCCCATTGTCCGTCATAACGATTTCCGTTAGACCAAATCAGCTCTCCCCTTCCTGAAATGACGCCGTTTTTCCATTCCCCGTTATACACATTTCCGTTCTTCCACACGTATTTCCCTTTCCCGTCTTGAAGATTCTTCTTCCACGTACCTTCAAAGAAATCCCCGTTGGCGTAGCGTTTCTGCCCGTACCCGTGCTTGCGATCCGCGCTCCAGGAGCCGCGATACGTGTCTCCGTCGGATCCAATGAATGTGCCGAAGCCCTCCATCCGACCCGACTTGAACTCGCCTTCGAAAGTCGCACCCGATGGCCACGAGAACTTTCCTTTCCCCGAGGCCTTTCCGTGCCGCCACTCCCCCTCGTACATGCACCCGTCCGTCCACAGGTACTTCCCCGATCCGTGCGGCACGTTTCCGGAGAATGACCCAGTGTAGAGATCCCCGTTCGGGAGGACCTTCTCCACCGTGTCGAGGACGGCAGTGGTGGGGGTAATACGGCGGGTGGCAGACTGTGATCGGGGGCGGTTGATTACAATAGGTTGCGACGGGGGGACGGAGACTACGAGAGGAATGGGTTTCGAGGTATCTTTATCGGCTACGAAAACGAGGACCTTATCCTCATCGTCTCCTGCTGCTGGTGTTGGTGCTGTTGGTTTCTTCTTCTTAGGAGTGGAAACGACGTCGCCTTGGTCATCAACCACAAGTCCCTCGCGCATTTTTGGCTCATAAAATAATTAGAGCAACTTTTCTCCTGTTTCTGCTCTGTTAGTGAGTTGTAACCTATATTCTTG
The DNA here is from genome assembly GCA_949677035.1 of Omphalea diandra. Taxonomy (NCBI): domain Eukaryota; kingdom Viridiplantae; phylum Streptophyta; class Magnoliopsida; order Malpighiales; family Euphorbiaceae; genus Omphalea; species Omphalea diandra. The sequence continues at coordinate 23,475 of CATIWR010586973.1, forward strand.
TGATGTTTTTAATGTATTAAGTGCTGCAGCTACATTTGGTGGAAATGGAAACTATGCCAGAGAAGAAGGCCATTGCCGGCGAAGTTTGGTGCTTCTCTCTCTCCCTCTATCGGGAAGTTGGGCTTTTCAGCGCTTTTTGTGGAGAAGAGGATAGAGAGGTGGGAATGGGAATCCGACACAACACAAACTATACCAAAGCAGGAGGACAGTGTAGAGAGAGAAAAGAAAAGCAAAGCAGCAGCAGCAAAAAAGAACACAAAAATTAATGATAAAATAATTTTAATTATTTTTGTAAGAAAAAATATTCTTGTAATAATAATACAATAATTTGTTCCAATTAGAAACTAAAAATAAAAAGCGAAAATTACGAAGGAGAGGTGGAGATGTAATGAGCCGGCTTTTGCCTAGCGAACGTTGCTACCAGACCATCTTACCTTAGCCTTTTTTTAAATGACTAATATACCCTCTCATTTTCTCTATAACTCTCGTCCGACAACCAGCCTGTATCTCTGGTTTCATCGTGACTTGACGAAATCCCCTAGGAACGGTATTTCTTCACTGTTAATATTTAATGGGATTCTTACGTAATTTCTCCCTTTCTTTATATTTGCGCTTGTTGTTTACCTTTAATTACGCTAACTGCCATTTTTGTTTTGTTTTACGAGGGAATTTCTTTTCTCCCGTGGTCCATTGGCCCAGTTTTTATTTAAGGGTTGACGGATCGCCTCCTTTGGTAACTCTCTCTCTCTCTTTTTCTTTTTTGTTGGGGGGAAAAAAAAAAAATTATTCTTAAGTATCCAATAATGCAAAAAATAATTTGTAAGTAATTAGTAAACGTGTTTTAGGACATAATTCTGGTAACAGTATTTGAAGAATCCATAATTCTGTACTGGGAATCCGAAATTATGTTCTGGCGGTTGGATAATATTCTCTACAACTGGAGTTTTGGGTGGCATTACTACTCACTCTCATATTTCATTATGAGACACACCAAATGTTGTAGATTGTTTTTTTTATTTTCTGAATTTGGAGACATAATTTAAATTTGAGACTTTATTTAGAAAATAATATAATTAAACATTAGATTATGTTGACATATGCAATGTTCAGATTTATTAATCATGTCATCTGGGAAACATTATTCTCTACAAATAAAATAAAAAAAAATTATAGAATATTAGCTTTATATATTTCCTAATTAATCCAAATAAATTGCAGATATACACATAAATTGGAAAGCCAGTAGTAGTAGTAGTAGTAGTAGTAGTAGTCATAATAGTGTGAAAGTAGATGACATTTGATTGATGAATAAATTAAAATCTTGTGGTATTATTGAGTTAAGAGGGGACACATATTGCAGCCTGTCCAATTATTGAATCCCAATCTTTATTATGCTAAAAAACAACCCTTTGGAACGCTACTATTTTATCATTTTTCATCTTTAGTTACTTCATTATTATATCAAGTAGCATTACTAATGGTGGTGCACCTCAATATGTAATGTGATAATGTGAATCATTAAGGGATGGACCTTTTACTGCCTAAGTATGGCCCACATTAGAGCCCATTTCCAATTGTAGTGGGTCGACAAAAATGATCCAAATTTGGAATCAAGCTATGGGACCAAAAACAATAATAATAATAATAATTTTTATGACTAGAAAAGGACTCTTAACATTATTTTATGTATTTATTCAGATTAAATCTCTTTTTCTATGCATATATATATTGCTTTTCATATAGTAGGATATGTATGCTAAGCCAATGACTGGAGCCAACTTAACTAATAGTTGAGGTAATAAGATATACCATATATCATCAGATTGCACCTAGTCCGGAATCATGATTGCCACCCACCCAAAGCAAACAACAGAATATCCTAGACTTAATCTCCAGAAGATTGGAATTGAAGGCACTTACCATGGAAATGGAAATTGTTGAGAATGATAATTTGGCATAGAATATAATATAATTTTATTTTATTTTATTTAAAAATTAAAGATTAATGAGTATACATTATTTAAATTATTTGTATTTTATATTTTACTCACTTAAATATGGATATGTAGAGATTAATAACTATAAAATTTTAACTTTCATTATTTTTCATTTATATTAGTATAAAAAAATGATCAATGAAATTAATTGATTAATCTTCATTTTTATTTCTTTTTTTTTTTTTTTTACCTACTCCTATTTAATGCCTAAGAAGAGACGATAAATTCTTAATACAAGCTTAAACATTTATGTCGTATATTTTCTCAGCAAACAGCTTCAAAACACCCCTGAACACTTTGAATTGCCCTGCAGATTTTCTTACAACTGAATGAATAAGCTATAGAAACTCAATAACTATTAAATAATGATGACAATATAGTTAATAAAAAAAATAAAGTATCAAGACTCCGGAAATGTTACCAGAAAAATAACTTTTATTTTCTTGGGAAAACTCGATACAATATAACCACACTGTAGAGATAATGTAAAAAAAATTGGACAAAACACAAGAAAAATACCTAAAAAAAAAAAAATAAAAGCCAAAAAATTCTTGGATTTTGTTGTTAACAAATAAAATAAATTATGAGAATGACATTTTGACTCCGCCTGGCCAATTAACTCCACCATTGCCAATAATCTACAAGGTTTAGCAATCTCTGTCAATTATAGTTGTAACATTAGTTGGCGGCTTAGATATAATCTCCTAAATTAAATTCTAAATATATATTAATGGGTTAAACCACATCCTTCCAACTGATCATAATACTATATAAAATCATCATCTAATCATTTTATGCCATGCTTGCCAAGTTCAATGCGAAACCTTTATTTTCTTGATGAGACGGTGATATTTCCTTTTGATAGACATATTTGGGTTTGAATTTTTTGGATTTTCTGGCTTTGATTTTATAATCAATTCAGTTAATTATTTAAAAAATATAGATGGATATAATTAAGAGAAAAATTGGTGGTCAAGCCAAACAGTCGCTTTTGTGGTTGGAACGGGGCGGCCTGAGCTGGAACTATCATGGGACCCACATTATGTTTCTCTGTTTATTTGTTATACATTTTGTTTGGCTGTCTCTCTGCTTGGAGCCAATTACGACGTCGCTTTCTAACAGTCAGAAATGCGACGCTGTCTACCACCTCGACCGTTCAACGGGGACATCACCGTTTGCCCACGTCTCTCCACGTGGACTGTTTCTTAACAGGCCACGTCTTTCCCCTCGCTTGGATAGGATCGGATGTGTTTTGTCGATATATGACTATTTGCATCTCCGGGCGTTTCCTCCACCACGTGTTTATCCTCAGCCAATGAGAGTATTCCACGTTTCTCTTGCGAAATTTGCACGAACGCGTAAATGCTCTAGATTCACAGCTACGTGAGAATATCAGAGAGAAATATTCTTGTAGGAATGCAAAGATAGACAAAATATGAGTTATTTATAAAAGATAATATCACCTATTATTCGGCTCTTAATTATAGTTGGAATTTAATAATAATCAATCATCGCCCATAACTTAGCTACTTAATGCAATTATAGTGAAGCCATCTAATCTATTAAATTAAATGAAACTAGTTGTAAATCCGCCCATAACTTAGCTACACAGTTGAAACTAGTTTTAATAATAAATTATAAATTAAATTAATATTTAATTTAATTAATTAATAAATTGAATGATTAATAGTATTTTATTAAAAATTATTATCAAGTAAATAAAATAAGAACATAAAGTTTTTAAAATTTATAATTATGTAAAAAAATATTTATAACAAATGATTGACTATTAATTCATATCATCAATTTTAAGTAGCATAATTTCAAGAGAAGATAAGTAATTTCTGATAATCAATCAAATAAAAAATATTAGATTTTTCTAAATTATTTAAGATTCTTACCTTTTAAATTTTTCTAATTTCCCTATTTAAATTTTTTTTAGAATTTGTATTATTTAGATTTTTTAAATTTCTTATTTAGAAAGTCTTTTTATATGACAATTAATTTTTTAAATTTTTTATTTAGAATTTTTTAATATGGTAATTTTTTTTATAACATAATATAAAATAATAACACTTGATAATGTTTTATATATAATTATTTGACAAATGGAAAATAATTGATCAAAATTGATTTTGAAACTGAAATTAATAATACATATTGATATATTGATATTAGTTAGGAATATATATGGGTACAGTAGATGAAAATGTCAAAAGGAAGAAATTACATATGTATATATATATATATCTCATTCTTTCTTCATATAAGAAGAAAAATAAACATGGCCTTTTTATAATGATTAAGCTAATTAATAAGCCTTATATTTTTCAAACAGATAATGCAATTATAATTAAAGTTTTGAATTTAATCATGTTTTAAGTTTAAGTCTTGCTAGGTAGTTCATTAAAAAATATCTGGCTAAGCAGGAAAAGTTCCAAAACCCATAAAAATGAAGAAAAATACTGAATAATATTGGAGCGTAGTATTTTAGGTTGCACGCTAAATTAATTAGGAAAAAAATATTAATAATTGCATAAAATTAATATTATACCTATATCTATGCATGTTTAAATATTATATTATATTATTTTTTAGTTATCAAGCATAAGTCATATATTAATTCGATAATATAATTATTGAGAAAAAATATTATAATTATAGAGACAAATAAATTTATATTTTATATTTTTACTAATTTTAAATATTTAAATGACGACAAAAGATTGTTAAGAACATTTTTTATATCTGAATTTGAAATACCAATTAATTTATACAAAAGAAAATGAAATGATTGTACACTTCTTTAAAGAAAAAAAAAAAAAAAGAGAAATCTGAACTAATGAAGAGGAGAAATTCTCAAATCTCAAATAATTATTTTCCTCTAGAATTTCATCAAACTGTTAGTGATGCATAAGTATAATGTTATTAAAGTAGAAAAAATTACATTTATGTATTGAAAGAAATTATTAGATCCCAGGCGATATAAATTATGGTGAGGTCACACAATAGACTGGTTCCAAATTTTTTGGGGACAACTTTGAAAGATGATACTATAGTTCAATAGATAAGCAACTATCTATGTTGACTCTTCCATTGAAAAATGGAGAAACAAAATAGGAAAAAAAAAAGTTTTCATGTCAATATCAATACATTATCAAAATATTAAAAAAAAAAGCATTTTCACATTAAAATAATAAGGTCACTGTCTTATGGCAATATTTACATAAAATTTTTAATGGTGGTTTTGATTTCAAAGTGGACTGTGGAGAAAGGTAGGAAAAAAATGTCAAAAGAAATAGGAAAATAGGTGACATATATAGGCACCCCATGTGGCAAGAAAAGCTTCTTGAAATGTGAAAACTAAGCTTAATTTTTGCCGTCTTTGTTTTTATTTTTAAAAAATAAAAATTATGATTTTAAAAAATAAAAATATATATTCTAAAGGTCCTCTTAAGTGGTTAATAATTTTCTTTAATGAAAAGCTTAAGGAGTTAAATTAATATTATGAGCTAACGTCTAAGAAGTAATTCTCTTCTTTTAATAAGTATCCTCAAATTAATAAAATCATTTGCCGTAATTATAGATAAAGAAATTAAACTCAAAATATCATAGAAAGACTAACTAAATTCCGTATAATGCAACTTGAGTAAAAAATTTAAACTCCATTTTAACTATAACTTGACTGATAGAGTTACATAAAATTTAATTTTCTCATTTTTATTTTTAATTTTTATTGTTTCATCGTAGATGATATATATTCAAATAATAGAAATGGATTTAGTAGGAAACATGATAACCCAAAATATTACAAATGCCATTGGATTGGAGGATTTTTGAATGGGAACATCAATAATGAGCATTAAAGGATAAGAAAATAAAGTCCACACACAATTTGGTTTGTGGCCAACGACCGTTTAGAGTCCAGGGTGTAAGTGGCCGTTGAGGTGCTAGCCGGTGGCCGTTGGTTTTTCCCGCTCCTATCGGTCCACAAACCATGTGATCTACCTTTCTCTTGTAATGAAATTCTTGTGAAAGAAAAATGGTCCATTTAACAACCCAATTCCATTCTCAGGGGAAAAAAAAAAAAAACAGAAGATAATAATAATAAAATTATATTTATATGCTGATGATGATTAGTATTTTATCTTAATGCAGAAAATTAGTATATAGTAAATGATAATTTAATGTGTTCTCTATGTACCAAAAGTGAAAATAATACATAACCTGCAATCCACACAGTTCAAAACCCTCCAACCAGAGTGAAATTGTTGTCTTGCACAAACATTAGAAATTATATAACCAATGGGCTCAATGTTGTTCTAAGTAATAGATGTGGAGTATAACTATATCGAGTCAAGTTGAGTTTTTTTAATGTTTAAATTTATTAAATTATTATGTAATCCAAATCCAATTTGAATTAAGTTTTTATTGAGCTTTTTCATCTTATGTTAAACTTAGTTGAATTAAAGAAACTTTTATTAAGTTTGAGTTTCTTATAGAATTTATTAACTAATAAATTTTTAACTCAGTTATTTATAAACAAATTGTAATTTATAAGCTATATTTATTAATATATAAACATTATTTTCAAGAACATCCACATTTATAAGTATACTTGATGACTTAACATTATTGAATGAAATACAAAGGAAAATTTTCTATTTTTCTCAAATTCTGTTTTTAATAAAAAAACAGTTTCTTCTCAAACAATTTATAAACGATATGACTTTATAATATTGTAAATATAATGTATAATTTTATTGTAATTGGTGATAAATTATAGATTATATTAGTTTTTTTACGCATATGAACTAATTATTATGAAGATTTGATGATATATTATAAGATAAAATTAAAATATGATAATATTTATTATTATTAAAATTATAAATTTTTAAAACCTAAAGTTAATAAATTGATAAACTATTATCACGTATTAATAAATATAATGAGCTTTAAGTGAACTCTAAAGTGAATATGTTCATGAATATTATATAAATATTTTTATGAATATTAATAAGCCAAACTTATATGTGTTAATATTCGTTTATTTATCAATCCAACTTCAAATTTTTTGTTCAAATTCGTTGGTTAACTACATAAACTAAAAGAAACCAACTTTTATTCAAAATAACGCCAAATATTATAGCTTTGGTCGTGTCACCATAACTCAACCATTAAATTCCAGAACGAAACCAAAATTATGAGCCATTCTTTCGATGCTAAACTGCATTTCTGGCCATCATCAGAAGCTCAGGTGTCATTGCTTGTCGTTAATGGAGCTTTATACATATTATATGGTCCCAAAGAAAAAATATGACTCGATGAGGCATAGAATAATGATAGAAACATTCTTCTCTAATAGCAATATTTTGTCTTTTAATAAGATCTAATATTTCTGCAGCAGAATATATACACACACACACGCAGTGAGAGAGAGAAAGCCAACTCACCATAAGTAATGTGCACCCATATATAATGTTTTGGAGTTTTCTTTTTCAGGGTGGTGAAGGTGAACATTCTCTTGCACTTCAATTCCCATGCTGTTATTCATGACCCACAAAAAGATTGCATTCTACCCTTTCCATGTGATTAATATTTGGAAATAATTTGTAAATGAGTGTAAAAAAAAAATTAGAGAAATAGAATAAATCAAAAAATATTTATAAAAATAGAGTAAATCAAAAAGTATTATGCATATAACGGTGGTTAACATCGGTTGTCTGCCAAACGGTCGTTAATTTGATTTTTTTTTTAAATTTTTTGTTGTTCATCCACCATTGTTAATTTGATTTTTTTTCCAAATTTTTCGTTGTTCGTTCATTAGTTAAATTGACAGACGAATGTGATAGATTCCCACACATAGGAATCTCTGCTTGCAGCTACTACAAACAGAGATGAAACATCTTTGCTGCAAGCAGAGATATTTATCTCTGTGTTGAAAAAAAAATTCGTCAGCCAGTTTAACTGGAGGACAGAACAATCAAAAAAATTTTTATGCGCTAAAAAAATTGAACCCAGTGATTGCTTGAATCACCAATTCACATGATTTCGAGAATGATGTTTGTCCGGTACTTTAATCGAAGAATGAACAATAAAAAAATTCAATCAACTAGCTGAGTTTTTATAGTAACGTTCGCTAGTTTAACTGGCGGACGAACAATAATGACCACTATTTTTTTCTAAATAATTTTTCACCAACTCTACTTTTATAAATATATTTTTTTTACCCTATTTTTCTAATTTTTTTTACCCTCATTTGCAAATTAACCCTAATATTTGTATATTTTAAGAGAAAAGAGTTACTTTGATTGCTTATTGTGAACTTTTTCTTGTCTTGAGAGAGCTTTAGTCCTCTTTTCACTGGCTTAGTTATGTATAATAATGGTTATATGAGGAAGTAGCCATGTGAAACCCATCTTGAAAGGTTCACTAATGTCCAAATATCTATATCAACCTCTAAGAAAGTGTTGCATTTTCTACTTGGAAAACCAATCTAATGGAGACTGAGCCAATGCCTTCAGCCACAGAATTACCTTCTGTTAACCAAAGGGTAACTTGATTTTCGATTAATTATTAGGCCAATAGATTAATGCAACAAAAATACCAAAAAGAGCAGATTAGTTCAAAGGCTAATATTTTAGGATTAGTCCTATAATGGGAAGACACTCATTTAGAAAAGTTCTATAATATCTGATACCGTGCATTGATTTGACACTTATTCAGTATATGTTAGATATTATATTCAATAAAAAAATATTAAATACGTATATTTGATATTTTTATATAGATCAAATATACATTAAATTTATTTATTTTTTTGTTACCAACAAGTAGTGAATAAAGTGATAAATAAAAAAATACATAACTTCGTTTATATTAATAATTAGCAGTAATTACTTTTGTGAATCTTATTATAAATGAGAATGTAATATTTGATAAGTACTTTTAAGTTTTGTAAAGGTCATACACATTTCATGTCTTGGGTGTATTGCTGGATTTTGTAGTCATCAAATACATTTAGTTTTTGTGTGGAAGAAATTTATTTGTCTCTTTATCAATAAGAACTCAAAATTTTAAAATTAGTATTTAAAAGGTAATTCTTGAATGGATGAAATAAATGCAAAAAATTACTAACTAAATGATTCTCCTTTCCACAAATCACTAATGTATGCTGTTTGAAATATATATATTCTTTTTTGTTTTTCAAATGAAAAATTGCAGCAAACATATAATATAAACTGTTTGAACATATAGTCTGAATGTGATAAGTGAAAAATAAAAAAATGATAATGATATTTAAGGGCCAATGACCAAACGAATGAACAGACCACTCCGAGTTGTTTCGGTTGGTTGTGTACTGTCAATGAAATCTTCAGGTTTCAGATTTAATTTTCTTCACCTATGTAACTCATGTAAAAAAAAAAAAAAAATTATGAACAACTGGAAATCATGGTCATTGGCTGCCCTAACTAAGCTCTCTCCCTCTCTCTCTCTCTCTCTCAGCCAGTGATGAAGCTGAGTAACATTAATTGTCTTTAGAAGAAACAGGTCATGAGAAGACATAAAAGAAGAAGAAAAAGAACAAAAAAGCCTCCTTAATCCTTATTGAGGTCTTTCTGTTTCTTTGGAAATTTTGGATTTTTTACAGGGGAAGGGAAAGCATCACCACAGCAACTAACCCAAAATTAATAACAATAACAAAAAAATATAATAATATAATATTCTGACGCTTTCGCTAACAGAACAACAATAACACTGAAAATTTTTCGGTTTTCCTTTGGTTAGTTTGGGTCAGAAACTGGAGAAAGAGATAATGGGTCCCGTCCCTTCCAAAGATTGAACGGTCAAGATAGATTAGACGGAAAGATCATGCCGTGCGAATATGGGATGTTGTCGGGTCACACATCCATCTAATCTTAGCATGCAAAAAAAGAGAGGGCAAGAACCAGAAAACATTGGTTAGTAGCCGCTGCTGTATCTTCTTCTATTGTCATTTGTCAGAATACAAAAATCCCCATTACGTCATTTTGTTTTTGAAGTGGATGCAGATGCTAATGTAATGTGCTCCCACCTAACCTCTACTGTTCGTTATGAGTGTTATTTTTTTTTTTAAAAAAAAAAAGATTATGGATTCATTTGGAGCTTGAATCACCCAGACAACATATTTTGAAGAGGATAAGATTGGAATCTCACACCCTATTCACCTTATTGAAGTGATAGCCAACGAGGCCAATCTTTGTTGGTCCATTACCTCATTTTTCAATCCAACAGACAACAAGCAACAAGAGAATAGAGATGGTAGGCGTGAGCTGCTTAGGCTATGCATAGAAGCAAAAAAAAAACCTACACTGCAGCTCTGTCTATATACTTACATGGTCTTGTCAAGTGATAAACAATTGTATATGGGTCAAAAGGCCTATGTATTTGGCTGCTGATCTCAATTTAGACGACTTACACGGTGCATGGATTCTGGGGGAGTAGGGTTTGGCAGATAATTCAACAATTAGATTAATGGATACGAAGAAAATCTTTTACAGTCTGTTGTCACTTAAAAAGTTTTGATGTGTTCCAGTTCCTTTTTCCACTTTATTTTCTGTGGATAATAGGATGGTCTCTTAATCCCAAATAATAATAAGACTACCTCTTGGCAAAAAACAAAACTTTGGTTGAGATTCAAATTACAATTTTATGACCCATAAAATAGTACCCATATCACTAAATTAACATTCTTACACCAGAAGTGCGAAATTCATTAATAAGTTAACATGTAAGTAATATGAAAATGCGAGTACTAGGTCAAAATGTCAAAATAATCACATTTTTTTTTTTATCATTCGGCTCTTTAATTCCAGATATTGGAAATTAAAGAGATTATTATGACATTCTTAGTTATATTAAAAAAATTTTAAAAAAATCTTATTTGAAGATGAATGTTTTAAATTTCAATATTTTTATTCATATAATAAAAAATTAATGAAAATTTGTATACTTTTTAATTTTTTAAAATAAATTATATTATTAAATATAAAAATAGAATGAAAATTTCACTCTTTTTTTTGTTATTATATTAAATATGCATTTAGAGAAAAAGGTACACTCATTAGTCATCGTTCGACTGGTCAAAACAAGAAAGGGACAAAACGTTTTTAAAAATTTGGAAGGCAGGCCGACATGGACTAACCGTACTATAAATGTGCTGTGTGCATAACTCCACCGCGCATAGTACTAGGTGTTGCACCGGCAGACAGTATGGGTGACCGAACGATCAATTGGGTTCACTTTATATATCAATATTAAATAAATTAAATTTTATATATTTAAAATTAAACCAATCCAAAAATTTTGAAAAAATCAAATTAACTGAACTGCCAACTTTGACTTGAAATTCAAGATAATTGAATCAAATGCCAGCACAAGTTAGTATTGGAGAAGATTTAAAAAGAATTACTATCTTTTATTATCGCATCTTAATTTACTTACAGGGATCTCAAGATCAGGGAGCACCCCCAACTGCACACAATAGCAGTTATCCGCGCAACCTATCCCAAAAAAAAAATTGAAAAAAAAGAATCAAGTGCAATTACACGTTTCTAATCAAGGAGCTGATCAGCAGGAACTTGGCCAAATATATCAGGACATGAATTCCAACTTCCCTGTTCCCTGGCTTCCCAATACCCGCCAATATAACGATATGAATCACTTCCCTTATCCTTTTGAAACCATCGCGGCTTCCAACCCCTCTCTTGCATCTTCCGGGCCTAATACAAATCCAAATCCAAATTCAGATCATCAATTACCATCAGAACAGCATAATAATAATTAGTTTTCCTCCCATTGATATCAATGGATTTATTCAGGGGATTATAATTCCTTTATCTAACAAAATCTCAACTGACTCAAAACATAGGTCTGTATTGAAGATAAATTTGCTTGAATTAAAACACTAATAAGTAGCACTAGAACAATTTCAAAGAAATCAAGTTCAGATACAACAATTTAATAATGACAGCTGTTTTCATGTTTATTCGTTCCTTCTGCTGATTGTCAGCTACATTATTTCCACCATATGCTCAATCATTTTACATTGATATCCATCATTCTCCTCAAATTTGATTATTTAATTGACTAGTAAGGTCTTGAATGTCTGTGACTGCGCGCGCACACAAAACAGATAGATAGAGAGAGAAGAAACTCACCTGCCGTTGGCGCTGCTCAAGTCGCAATTTCTCTGAATTTGCCATCTCAAATTCACCATTTTCCAAGTACCTTTGATCTGGCCTAAGCCTTGAATCTGTAGGTGGCAACTTTTCCTGTATACAAGAATGAACATCAGAAATCAATGTTCCAATGAACTATAATCACCCACGAAGTAGAAAAACCAAGAGTTTTAATTTGAGTTGCAGCATCCGCGTATTTCATAAGCATTCAACTTATCACATCTGAGGGTTGACTCTCAGCATGCACATGCTAAGGAAAACTGAAATTGGACAATGGGCATATAAATGCAATACACAATACCAGTTATTCGTTCCAATATAATGTACCAAAACACCTAATTAAACAAGCTGCAAAACTGCAATAACATCATAACAGTCACCTTAAGCCCTGGGGTGAGCTCATTCAATGTAATGGCGAAGCGAGTCAAGTTATATCTGGTGGGAAATTTGGGAGGCTTGCTTCGTTTCCATAGCAGTTGGGAATCTTTGAAAGATTCAAATCCTTTTCCCTTCCCAGAAAAATCACCATTCACATAATGCATGCTCTCATCCCACTTTCCAAAAAGACTTGCCACTGTTTTACCATTCTTTTGAACTATTCCATGAACCTGCAGAAATAACCAAGATTAACCTAAATTGATAGTACCCAGGGCAGGGTTTCTAGCAGACATTAACAGAAGTAATATCCTTGCTTCACATTTTGTAAACAAAGCCCCAACCTTAAGCATCCAGAAGCAGAAAATTGTGTTACATAAGAATACCCATTGAATTTGAATATCTGAAAGTAAAACCTCACCAATTTGTGAACCTAAAGCACACGATGACCGAATACTCGCACAAATAATATTAAAACAAAATATTTGCAAAATGCTAAAATGCCAGATGCGCCAAAATTTGCTTGAATAAGACTTTTTGAGTAAAAAAGAGTATATTGGTACTTTTCTTTTTGGTACATCAGAAATTCTTAAAAGGAAAATGGGGATCCTAAGGTTTGAATCCCTCACTTCCTGCATCCAACCACTCTATTGGTAATTTGGAACATAAGCAACAATACCTAATTATGTCTTCTATTACTCCCAACAGTCAGAGTTGGATAATAATATAGCACTTCCAATTTTTATTTCAATTGGTGTACCTAATTATTACTCTTTCATATATATGGTGCAACCCAATTTTTTTTTTTTTTTTGCCCTTTTTTGATCGAGGGCTCTTTTGAGATGGGTTCTCAGTCAATCACTTGAAATGAAAGCTTGAAGTCACAGGCAAGGGAAAATCCATAATAGCGTTCAATACAGTTTCTTAGGCAAGGCAAGTAGGGATTTGAGTATAGGCAAGCAACTTATCAAGCCTTTACATACGATCATCTCTGACAAATATCTTCTTACAGAGTGAGACTAGGCATTTGATTCAAGATAAACTTTGGCAAGTTGAGGCTGATAGACATGAACATATATTCAAATGTGGAAGAACTTAGTCTCAAGGAGTAAGAAACAATAATTGTTACCAAATTTACTTCCTTGAATAACCTGAACTTATGCAATATGAAAGATGAACAATAATTTGGCTCAAAAAGCACTGAAATATTTATTTGCTATTGTTACTGCACTTTTGTTACTATGGTAAGTAGCTATTAAAATAAAAACAAACTACCCAACAATCACACATGGAAACATGAGCATGATTTAGGCAAAACACCAATTCATCAGGAGGAACAAAAAGGATTAAAGCTTTACTCCTTGACAAGTTATTTTTCAATTAGCAAATGAACATATCAAGGACATATAAAGAACTTTTGCACATAAAACTCTGATATTTAAGTATTAAACAACTTGAAGGAAATTGACAGTAAGGACAATTATGGGCCAAAGTTAATAGTTTTTTATGTCATTATTAATTTTCAGACACTTGGAAAGGTTCCTTGATACACAAGTTATGATAACAGACATTCCTTCAGGATAATACCAATCTATATTTACCTCCAAATGTTATGTCCTGAACCCACAAATTATCATTGTACGAACAAGACCCAAGTTTCACAATTGATATAGTGAGCAAAATTTAATCCATGAACATCAGAACTCACAAGTTTTCCACATTCCTTGGCCAAGGAATATCAAAATCATACTTGCATGGGTCAATAAGGAGGTCATCCAGGGACAACAACAATCATTAGAGAAAGAAAGCACACACCTGGTGAGGATTTCGGTCTATGATGGACTGCTCCTTAAATTTCAGTTTGCATGAATACTCGTGATTTCCATCTATTCGCATTGTACCATAATGATCACAGTACAGTTTTCCCAATATGAGATTGTATATTGACGTTGTAACCTAAAATTTTAAACAATCCAATTTCAAACTGGAACCTGACCTCAAAAAAAAAAAAAAAAAAATTCTAAATTAGTCATACCTTACTCCATTGAAAAATTTCTCCATCATCAAATTCCAAAGTCAAAACACCAACCGGATCAAGCTGAATTGAGCGACCCCAAAATTTGCTTTTTAGATTGCTATCACCCCAAAATTTCCATCCCGTACCCTCACAATGACATGCAACAATCATGGGGTGATGACTGACCTGACAACATTAGCAAGCTTCTTGACAAATTGAACTTAAAAAGGCTGGGAATTAAAACCCAAAATAATAAAAATATCACACTTTCATCAAATACTTAACAAATGAGGTTTCTTAATCAGGAAGCAGACAAGCTTATGTTCTTCCTATTATACTGCAGCGTAATAGCATCAAGGCCGAATTCTCCACCATAAGAAGAGACATCATCTGCCAATCATCCTTTGGGATTCCCAGCATATATATTTTTGTTCTTGGCTAATAAATTCCCAAAACTTCTTTCTTAATTATATTACTTTTTCCACCACAAATAATGTTCATAACTTCATCATCTAATTGTGAATATAATTCAAAATTAGTATCATTCTGTATTTGTCTTGAGCTTCTCACCCTACAAAATGAGTGATGTCAAAATCACCCAATAACAGTAAGACAGATAAAAGAAGTCTCTTTCTAAGATTAACCTACACCAATCCTACCTTTCTGTTAACCATATTGTTAGATTGGTTTTACAATGAAAAGATATTATATGTCAACCACTTTACTCAAATCCGGTTCATCTAAATCTCTCACATTACGCTTAAGATAGTTTTGCACAGGTTGAAAGTGTAGTATTAATGCTAATATGCACAACAATGATGAAAATATATCATATTGATTTATTTGATCTATCAGGAGTAGATGTCTAACCTTCTCAGAGAAAAATCGTAGGCCTTTATCTGGATAGTCAGCCTCATATGTTTCTCCTAATAATGGATTGAATGGCTTGCAAATTCTTCCCTCAGTCGAAGCATATCCAGATACAGCAAAAGCAGCCACATTAAGAATCCTCATAAGGCTGTTACCCTGCCACAGTTAAGAAAGTAAATGTGACAACTCATGGAAGACTGAAAAGAGTAAAATAAAATACTTTTAACATCATTGCTACACTGAAAGGATATAAAGAACCAAATCAGTAACCATAAAACAATAACCATGAAGGCTGTCCATGGGGTGGATAAATTCCATCAGAAAGTATTAAAACAGGTTAAACCTTAATTTACACGAACTAAACAAGAAAAAACACCAAGTACATTCTATGCAATTTAAATACAGTCACATGTGACCATGGAATTAAATGATGGCCTCCTTTATCTATTTTTCTTCCATTTGATTCGAACCAAATCAAAACTCAGCTAGCTTATCTCTCAAAAATTCTTCATAAATTAACTCAAAAAACACAGAAAAAAATTTAAAAGAAAAATTTATGCTTATTAATTAGTTGTAAGCCATAGTTTTAGTGAATTATAAAAATATTTTTTAGTTTGCAACATTTAAAATTTTTCATGTAAAAATTGTATGGCAGTTTGCCGTCGTTGTTACGTTACGACCGCGACAAACCTATTACCATTATACATGACCAAGATTTAAATCCATGCATTTGACAGCACAATAGTAAGATTCTATGCAACAAGGAGATCGACTAGAAAAGTAATAAATCATTTGAGAAATATACAAAGTTCATAAAAGAAATGGGGTATGGCAGCAAAGACATGCAACAATTAATTCTGTGCTGGAAACATAGAAGGAACAGAGAGAGAACGCTGCTAATCTACTATAAGAAGACTCACCTTCTTTCCCCATTCATATGCCCGGTCAAGGAGGAATGAGTATTCCAAATCTTCAAAACATTTTTGTAGAGAAGAGAGAGGTTCATTAAAGTAAACAGGCAGACAAACTTTAGTGAGGTCTTTCCCAATATTATCCTTAATCATTGACCAAAGGCTAACACCTCTTTCTTTCTCAACTGGCTCAGGTAACTTCTTACGCCGCTTAACATATGGATAATTTTTTCCAGCAGATCTGATTAAAGGATCAATATCATCTTCTGATTCAAGTGCATAAAGCCCTTCATCATCGGAAGAGAAAGATGATGTCCGAAAATCAGATCCAATACTTTTGAATGAACCTGATGATAGAAAGTCCCGAGTATCAAAGAAAGTATTCTCATCGTCATCAGTTTCTTCTTCTGCAGCATCACCTCTTTCATTTTCATCATCAGTTTCACTTGCACTAGCTTCTGGAAGGTAAACCAAAAAATTAAAATAAAATCAACCAAGGACTCTAGCATGTAGCCAAGACTAACAACAACAGAATGTTACAAAACTATTGGTATACAAAACTACCATTGTGCATAATTTACTAATTAAAATGGAAACACTTAAGCAAATCAATATGTCATTTAAAACAAAATACAGAAAGGAAAATTTTGAAGACAGGAAAAAGGCATTATGAAATCACCCTTCAACAGTAACCAGAAGTTAAATTGTAAAATGTAAGACGCAAAGACGAAACAAAAATGAGTTAAATTCATTTCAATTCAGCACGGAATTGCTTTGCAAGTTCAGATCAAAACTTGAACATGGCAACTATTCCTAAATCCTATATGTTAATCATGTTTCAGCTATTCAGCTTAGAATACTAGACATATTCTCAGATTTCAAGTGGCGGCATCATAGATCTGCAGGAAATGACAAAAGCCACGAAACATCTAGCCATATTGTCTTTGACACTAATAAATTCAAGAGGCAAACTAAGTCAATTTTGCTGGTTTTCAATAAAAAACATTATAAGCAAATAATAATTGCAATGCAAGTCATTACAACCAAAATAGGAACGATGGGAAAAACATCAACCAGATGTAAGGGCCTTCTATGGTTGCTAATATTAATCAAATGTCCAACTCACAATGTGTAAAATCAGGAATTGGTATTAAACAATTTCATTGCATAATCACTTTGCTATTCTGATTTGCACATTTGATTAATACATTTAAGATGATGCAATACTATTGAACAATTTCATTGCATAATCACTTACCACTAGACTTGTCTTGTCTTAGTATAGAAGAAGCCCCTTGATCATTGAACTGTCTTTGGCTCTCATCAACTACTGTATTTTCCAGGTCAACCTTTTCTGTCTACAAATACACATATAAAGCACCTTCTCAGTAGAACTTGAAAATATTTAAAGATGGATAACCTTGAACCAGAAACAGGATGCGAGAGATTTAACTAAGACATTCAAATGGAAATAAAACTGAATTTCTAAATTATATTGTTAATAATTTGAAATCAAGGAAGTAATTTAAACTTGCTTTCAGCTGGTTTATTAAATAATAAGAAACAGAAGAATGATATGAGGTAATGCATTCCAATTCTGGTAAAACACATACAATTGAGAACATAAAGCATCAAACAAGTATGATAGAATAGCTGTTAAGATTGAACAAATTGAAATATAAATTGACAATGAAGGCAAGAAAAAACAATAAAAAAGGGGATATATTGATGAAACAACTAATGAAACCATACATTTTCTAAAGACAAGGTTAAGCTCAAGACTTGTCTGGCCACATCATAAGAAAAACGATTCAGCATTCTCAAGTAGACATCAACTGCATGTGATAGTCACCAACCAGAAAAAGGTTTTTCAGCAATGAAAGTACGAACATCAAAAGATGTAACTGTAGCCCATCTTTCAGACAATCCAAACAGCTTCTTTAGCATAAGATATACCATCAATTCTCTCAAATTTTCCAAACATTAAATTAGTCGTTGCTCAGGTTAAGTGTGAAGGAGTTCATTGTTAACTTAAACTGTCTAAAGCAATAAAAAGAAAAGAGAAGATTGGCAGCACTCCCATCCTCAAAGCATTATGGAGTCAAGTTTTATAATGTTTCCCCAACCATAGGCCTTAACAAAAGAACAGAAGTTACACTGACTGCACATTTTTATAGCACTAAATCCTAGCCTTAAGTTAATCCATAGGAAAGCAACAGATGAAATTCAAGGAAGGACACAGAGGGAACCCTTTATTATTAGTTCATTTCTCTTATTTAAAAGAGAAGAGGCTGCTTGGTAATAGCATCTAAGAAAAGCAAATATAAGAGCCTTCTCAACATGCTATGAACAGATTGAACACATTGGCAAATGTTCATAACAGAAAAAACAAGTTCAGCAGGAGTGGCTTAAAATGAGACAGTAATTATTCACAAACAAGTTGCATTAAGCCAAAGTCCAAACACAGTATTGAAGATGATTCTAAAATAATAGAGAATAATGATAATGAAAAAATAATTATAAACTCCACAATTTTCCTAAAATCACAAGAAGGACACTAATACTATATGCTGCTGTGCAAGGAAACTGATAAGGAGTGATCAAGTGTTGTTTCTTTCATGTTACAAAGAGTATAATCATTATCCACAAAATAATAATAATAATAATAATATGAGCTTAGTGTGCCTTCACACATATCAGTAACACCCATAAAAAAATGCTAACTTGCTTAATTCAGCACTTCTAAATTACAACACTGCCAACACTGGTTCAGTATAAGAAAACTCTCCAGAACACTTAGATCGCTGAGGTAACTGGGACTCTTGGTAAAGTCATCCACACACTACCAAAACCTTGTCACCAAAACTACATTGGCCACTTCCACCACAACCTATAATGACCAATAGCAAGTAACTACTGCCATTGAACAATTACCTCCTCTGCCACCCCAAACATAATCGCCATCGCATATTTTCCACTTCCATTTTTGTCTTAACAGCAGAACTGCCATCAATTTCTAAATATTTCTGTGTAACTAGTCATTGCAAAGCACATTATGAAAGAGGGTGCAGGGTCCATTTTGTGAAGATATCAAAACAATAACAAATAGAGGAAAAAAACAAATTATTTCTGTCAAAAAATACTAAATGTGAACATCATAACATTTAACGATTTAACAATGTGCATTTTAAACACTACAAGTTCTGTGCACATACCAACAACATGCATATTAGAATAGATATTAACAGCAGGTGCATATATAACAACTGCTACATTCAGCTTTCATAAACTTATCATCCTGCTATTCTAAGCATAAAAGCTGCCACTTTTAAATAGCATGTCATAATCATTATAACCAAAACATAAACAGAGAGCATATGACAAGTTCTCAGGATAAATCAAAGACGTAAAACAAAGATCAAATAAATTTGTCTTAAAACAAAGATCCAATAAATTTGTCTTCTAGACCTGTAGACACAAATAAAGAAACCAGAATTATAGCTTTAGCTTCTAATCTAATAGTTAGAGGATGCATAAAACCCCACAAGGTCAGGAAACCAAAATTTTAGCAATCATCAATTATTACTTTATAATGATACACCAATGTTGAAAACGCTCCACATGAAGTTTACACAAAATAATAATAATAATAACAAAATTTACAACTCCACATTTGGGGCAAAAATCTGCCTTCTAAATTACTTATACGGCCTAAAAAATCCTATCAAATTTAACAATCCAGCATAGTAGGAGAAGAAACAGAAGAATAAGTAGTACTAGTAGCAGTAGATGAAGAAGAATTCCGTATTGAAATGGCATTTCCTTTCCTAATTTTCATTACGTGTACCTCTAACTGTCGCAGCGTGTCGATGAGCAGCCACTGCTTCTGCTTAAGCAGCACAATCTGATTCTGTAGCGCTGCGAATTCATTCCTCATGATCTGTTCGCTATCCTGGATCGCCTCCTCCCTCACGCCCTCCTCCTGCAACCGTTGCCGCAACTTTTCCGTTGAGACGGCCACGTTATGAATCGGAGCCATCAATTCGCTGTTCGACATCCGCGGAAACATGTCCTTCACCGCCTGCAATGCCTCCATCCACGCTATCCTGTCCTCCCTCGTCTCTGCCCGCAGGTGCAGCCTCTTCGTCCCCGTGAATATCGAAAATCTCTTGTCATCCGATCTGCTTTCCCTGATCGAAGAGACCTAAAAAAAGGTGATCGCACTTTTTATAAATGAAAAACAAAAACAATTAGAAGAAAAATGGATTATTATTATCATCATCATTATACCTTGAGGTGGATTTCGCCGACGGGATGGCGTTTGAGGTGAGAGTGATAGATTTTAGGTCTAGAAATCAAACGCATAGATTCTTCGCCGATGACTTTGGATCCTTTTTCCGTTTCTCGATTAACAGCGATCTTATCAGGACCGTGAATCTTATAATACGACAACACGCCGTCTTGCAAAACGAACCACCTTGTCCTCCATCCTTTCCCGTAATTTACCCACTTATACAAAATCCCCGATATTCCATTCCCTACGATGTCGTTTATTCTCACGTCCACTTGCGGCTCCCGCGGCAGACTAATATGCGACGCCGTATTCGTGCCACCAAAACTTCGCTGGCTCGGGCGGTTATTGCTGTTGTCATTAGTAATAATCAGATTGCTATTGTTGTCACAGTCGATGCTGCCGTTATGGTTGTGGTTCAAGAAATGGTGGTTGTTATGGTTGGAAGTAAGAGATCGGCTATTCGGGTCAGATCTAGATGTAATTGCCATGGAATTATCAGATACGGTGGATACACAACAAAAATGATGCATAGGAGAAAGAATTCAGAATTAAGGGAGAAACAGATCGCGACGGGGTGCATCTAAAACGTTTTTCATTTTTTCAAAAGAGATAGAAAGAGAGAAAGAGAAAAGAAACGGAAACCTGCGGATAACACAAAGGAAAAACGGTTACGGAGGAATGGTATGAAATAGGAAGGGAAGATGGAGGGTAGAAGGCGAGAATTTAAATAGAGAAAGAAAGTGAGGACTTATAATTCTTCTTCACAAGCGATAAGTTCGGTGGAGAAAGAATAAGCGGCGAGAGAAGGAATCCAAATCCACAATCCAAAAATTCTGACTCCAAAATCCAAACCTGGTTTCTAACAATTGCGATGGAAATTGAAACGTTAGAAACAACAAAAATGAGATATATTTCAGAAATGATGTATATACTGCGGCAGAGCAGTTTAAAATGAATGCGAAGCGGTTGATTATGTGAGTTACGCGTTATACGACTTTTTCTCGTTCTCCGTGTGTTTTAAGAGCGGGGGGTTTGGGGTTTTGTTTGTATGCAGAGGGATGCATGTATAAAGGTCGGAATACGCGGGCCAATCGGAACTGGTGGATGAAATTGCCACGTGGAGTAGTATGTGGAGAGGGTTTTTGACAGGACCTGAGCCGATGGGCAAGTAGCGTGATACTGAAGAAATTCTTCGTTAAACTCAATTTATCATATAAAATGATGGATTAATTTATAAAAAATTAGATATTATTTTTATGTGTATAAATTTATAAAATATTATTAATAAAATAAAAATGAAATAAATGTTTTTTATAATTAAATGTAATTCATATTAAAAGTTCTCGTGATCCAAAAAAACCCAACTATGCGTCAGAATTCAATTTTAGTCCGGTTTAGAACTTCTCCTTAATAAGAAAAAAAATTTCTCCTCATTGAGAAGGTCAAATTAAAATATAAGAAATCATTCATTCTCATATTTGCTTGTTTTAATGGTTAATGGTGCTTTTGTAGGCTTGGGTTTAGTACGTAGTAAATTTTTTCTCTGGCAATTTTCACGGAAAATATGTATGGACTTCATTGCAAATCTATCTATTAAATATTACTAAAATAGAAATCGTTGATATTGACATTTGTATATGTTATAATTTCTTCTTCAATTGCTTTCCACTAAATGTCCTTATATTAATATAATAAATGTTATTCAAATATATATCTTAATATACTCTTATTTTTTAATGTAATTTTTAAAATATATGTATAGATAATAATTTACTTAGTGTTTCCATGTAATTTTAAAAAATACATAATCAATTTAATTAAATTTTCTATACAATCATTTAATTTTTTTATGCAACTTGAAAATATATGATTACTTAATTTTTACAGATTTCTATCTCTATTATTATTATAGTTATTTTTTATTTATGAGTTTAAACTAATTACTTGATATGAATTTTATCGATTTGAATCATATATTTAGTGAATTTGTTATTGTAATCGTGCAATATACGAGAATCTGTTTTAATATAATTATCATTTTATAATATCAATGTAATATTAATTATTTTTTAAAAAATTTACTTCTATCATTAACTTTTCTGTCTTTTCTAATTATTTTTTTATTAGTGTTAGTAGTAGAGTTTTCGTTGAAAACATTTAAAGGTATACTAACTTATATTGATTGAAATTATTTCTAATTGATTACTCCGTTTAATCTAAGTGTGTAATTCTAAAAATAGTTATTTATATTAGGGAAGTACCTTCTCCATTAATGATATTCATTATGATTATAATGAGAAGAATTTATGCTTTCAAGGAGATAGCATTTTTTTTTTTTTTTTTTATCAAATGTCATATATTAAAACGAAGAACAGATTATGATCGGTCATAGATTTTTTTTTTTTTTTTTTTTGTCTGCGTTTGTTTTCAGATAGCAAATTGATCGGTCATGATAATTTAATAGATTGTATTATTTCACAATGCAAGTGATGAAAGATTCAAATATTAATATCATTTTTTTCCTTATGAAAGTTGTGATATATGCCAAAATAATATTGCAAACATGTAAAGCCGGGACCAAATTTTGATTAAATTAGATTTTGTAACCGTCCTCACTTGGTTTTGTATAAGTTTTATAGAACAACAAAATAAAAAAAATACAAAAATAGAAGTTGATTATATTACCTTAAGTATAATTATAGAGCCATTTAATATCTAATTTCTAAATTTAGTACAAAAGTAAACAAATATAATTTATAAGGGAAGCAATCCCTAGCCATAGTCTATATAGACCTCTTTTTTATTTTTCTTTAGCTACTTGTTAGCAAACTTCACTCTCTATTCTTCCCTTTTTTTTTTCTCCTAATAGTTTTTTTTAATTGCAATAAATAACCAAATCATATTTTCATTTTATTTGTTAGAGTTTATGGATTTTAATAGTAAAATTTTTTATATTTTTTTAGCAATGAACTTGAGAAAATATAAAACAAATCAAAGAAGTATGAAATAATATCATGCTAAAACATTTAAATTAAAAAGTCTAAGTTCAAAAAAAGGGGAAAAAGTAAGTAATAAATACTTAAATAAATTATCATTGAATTTCAATTAATATCTTAACTTCGTGATAAAATGAGACTATTTAAAAGTGAATAATATCATTTAACTCTCATTAATATAATTCTCCCCTTTCAATATTTAAAAAAAATGCCACCCAATTTTGTAATATTATTAAACTTCTTGATAACAATTGGATCTATCTCAATCGTAAATTGTTACAACTGTATTGATACCGCTTTTTTTTAGTCTGTTTCATAAATAAAGTAAATTTGTTAGTTAAATCATATTATATCCTACATTATGATGTATATGAGTCTATACTCTAAAATTGATATTTATAGCTAAGGCTATGTTTGTGTTTTCTAATGTTTACAGTACTTGTCAAATGTGAGTTATTAACTCAAATGAAATATTATATCTCTAATTTGAGTGTGTGTCTCTATATAGAGAGAGATTACCATTGATATTTACTAATAAAAATTAAATTTAGAGTATTTCTTACAAAAGATATATTTAAATTTGACCTTGAAAAAATTGGACTAATTTCCTATAAACGTAGGATAATAAATTCATATTTTAGTCACAAGTTCAAACTAGCTAAAATGGAGCCATGGTATTTATTAAGAGATTAAAACTATATGCCTCATCCAAATTGAATTTTAATTTCAGGAAAACAACTTTTTGATCAACTATATTTCTAATGACGTTATTTTCTAGGAAGTGAAATTCTTACTATTTAGTTTGCATGCGTTTCGGTCAAAATACACATCAACATCATTTCATTTGACAACTTAGCATAAAATGTTCTATAAAATATTATTTTATTTCTAATAAATTAATATAAAATATTCTTATCATATTAAGAGAAATTATTCGACGAATTAATTGTATAATAGGATAAAATATTAAAATGTTTTTGAATTGCTATAATTTACAAAGTCAGTGTTTCATTTTATAAAAATAAGTTTTTTTTATCATTATGTTTTAATACCATTATATTAAATAAATGATTGGATACCATCATTATTCTATCATATTTAAGAGTCTTCATTGTTAAATTAAAAATAAATAAATTCAATATATAATTAACATAAGTTCCTTAGTATCCAAATTGCATTTTATCTCATTTTTAATTTCTTCAAACCTTAAAAAACATAGTAAAACCCTTGTAACATGTATTTGATTTGATTTTAGTATATTTTTGAGACTTTCAAGAAACAAGAGATGAAATAAAAGGGTATTTGAGTATTAAAATAAATATCTTCAACATATATTAACTTTTTGTTTTTGACCATTGATAAAAATTCTTAAAGCTTACAAAAGATTATTTAGTGTAACAATGCCAAAATTTAAGGGATATAAAAATATATTTTTATAAAATGAGGGATTGTTAATATATTATGACAAAAACTAATAATAATTTTAGTATTTTATATTATAAAATATTTTAGATAATATCTTTAAAATTTTATAAAAAACATTACACATATTGACTTTCTTCTTGTAAATTACTTATCCGTATTAAGAAGATTAATGATAAAATAATTTTTCGATTTTGCAATCAAACACGTCAATCTTGTATTCTTTTAGAAGTTAGATTTATTAATAAATATTATTTATTTGAAATCTAATAAGATAATAACGTAATCTTTGAATTGGTTTATGAATTTATAAATGTCGTATCAATTAGTCAATTGACAAGTTTAAAGTCAAGTTGATACTATCATTATTGATATATATATGAAGAGGGAATTAAAGATGCTTTTACTTGAGTGGTGAAATGTCTAAATCAATTAGAAATTGAAGTGCACATGCCAATATCATATGCACATTAGATTTGTGATTTATCCCATAACTAGTGTTTTGTAAGTTTGTCCATTGACTTTGGCAAAATTATGCTCACCAATAGGACTTCAAATGAATATCTTGTTTGAAAATGCATTTTAGATACATATCTCACTTAAATGAGTAGGAAAACTAAATACTACTATGTATAGATGTATAATATTTTTAGATATTTGGCAGTCATACAAATTATAGTTGTTGTTGCCTTTATTATTTATTCTGTTTAATATTCAATTGTTAAGTGTATAATTTGTCATTCTTTTGGTTCTCAAGGAGGATAATTAATTTGGGTTCAAGACTATAAACTCACAACTGAAATGTTATGATTAAGGAGGGGATTGTTTTACTTTTCGAAAGAATTTTTTTTTTTATTTTTCAGTTTGTAAAAATTATAAAAAAGAAATTTAATTAAATAACATAAATAACAATGGATGCAATTCAAAAAAGAATGTAATTCAGAATTTTGCAATTAGAATGAGGAGCCGTAAACGATCATCAACAAGCCGTGAGCAGTTGTTATCATACTTGCATATGCTATTATTAGTTGGCTAATACATTCAAAACTGGAATTCATGTTAGATGATCATCATGAGTTTCGATTTTTCATTATTGACTTCTTCAAGTTCTTTTTTTGACTAGGAAACATTTTATATCTACTTTCATTTTATTTTAAAACAAAATTATTGAAAAGAATAAAAAACAATGGCATAGCAATAATTAAACCAATATATAATGATTTGACTAAAAGGCTGAGATTAATTAATCAACTTTTTATTTGAAGGATCTTAGAAGAATATCCATTATGTTACGTTTTTGTTTGTTTGTTATTAACTTTTTTGGTATACAAGTCCATAAGACATGATAGATAAAATTAAACCCATAATGTTTATTAAAGTTGAGCAAATAATTAATTCGTTATGAAATAAAAAAAATAAAAGTCAAATTTTAACATATAAATTTAATTAAACCCAATATAAATTTGAACTAAAAATTAATTTAATTCATTTTAGTAATTCGATTCAATTTAGCTAGAAATACACACATAAAAAGACCAATTGTAGCTTTAGTATCTAAATGAGGTCTTAAAAAAATATCCATTATGCTATATGAGAAACTCTACGTGAAATGTTTTCTGCTCAAACAGTCAATTCCTTATAAATTAAATAAGCAAAAATCAAAATTTTCAAAAATATAAATAAAAACTTAATTAATATAAATTTGAATTAAAATTCAATTCAATTCAATTGTGGCTTGATTCAAATAGAACCAACTTTTATACAAATAATTTTCAAAATTTGTAATATAAACAATAAGTTTCAAAATAAAATTTTAAATATTTTAATATAAATAATAAATTTTCTATAAATATGAATTAATTTGATTTAATTCAATTATGATTTGATAAACTCAGTTTGATTTAATTATTAAATTATAAAATAAAATAAAATTAAATCAATATAATTTATTTATTTTTAAAAAATAATTTAAAAAAATTAAATTAATTCGATTCATTTGATTTTTCATTTAAAATCTAAATTAACTTGCCCTTAAGGTTGAGGCTTGTACTTTCCATCTATTTTTACCAACCAGCTAAGCATTAATGTGTCATGGTTCATAATTAATAATAAACAGAATAATAATTTGGAATCTTCCTTGTGAAATATCGGATGCTGCCTTCTTCCCGTGACATTTCTTTATCGGGTTTAAGCTAAACCACTTCCTCTGCGTTTCCTTCGTGTTTCTTGGATTACTTCTGGTTAATTATCACTAATAATATTTGGAGGTGTCAAATGAGTGGAGTGTGACGGATCCCTATTAAATTAATTTTGAATCATATTCTACTTCAAGCAAAATTATCAAATTGATATATAAAAACATTTAAATTATTTTCAAATTACGAATCAGATTTAGTCATTATTAATCTCAAATTTTTTAAAAATAATATTTTCATTTTAAATAAATTTTGATTATTTAAATTAGAATCAAATTGAGTAGGCAATCATTTCAGATTAATTCATAGATTAAATTAGATTTTGAATCAAATTAAATTCAAATCATTTATATTGTATTTGATATAAATGAATTTCATAATTTTTGTGGAATTCATTTGTAACTACATATTTTGTGTGTTTCATATAAATAAAAATCATTTAAAATTTTGTTTCATTAAATCATTAAAATCAATTATAGTTAAATCAAATTTGATCGAATCTGTAAATAAATTTTAAAATTGTAAATTTTTTTATTACAATAAAAATACTTCACTTAGCTTTGTACTCTCTTTTTCTTTTTTTTTTTTGCTTTCACATTTGTAAATTTTTTTAAAAATAATATAATATATTATTACAAAATAAAATATTTTATTGAATTATACACTTAAAATAAAACATAAATTTTATTTTATTTGAAATGAATTCTATTTTTATTTTATAGTAGATCAAACATAGAAATTTATTTGTAAATGAAATGATTTTTCAATTAAAATTCAACCAAACATTATATTAATTTCAAATCAAATAACTATTTATAAATATTTAATGAATTTATAAAATAACTATTTATGGTATTATATAAACTAACTATTTATAAATATTTAATAAATTTACTTGCATATCTTTTCTTTTTCTAATGCTTGAGAAAAAAGTAAGATGGAAAAATAAAGAATGAAAAAGAAGGGTGAAAAAGAAGAGACAGAATGATAAATTTTTTTCTCTATTTTATTTGAAAATCTATGAAAACAGTGAAAAAAAGTAAAAAAAGCCACGTTCCCTTATTTGAAAAATATTGAAAAATTAAGACAAAGAAATTTTTTTAATCTAAAATAATTATTGTATCTTTCATGTTATGACCATTATTAGTGAAAGATTATACATCAACTTTTTTTTATTTAAAAGTTATTTAATTATTAAATTTGAATATATAAACCTCATTAATTAAAATAATTTCATAAGTTGTTGATGCAATTTTTTTTACTATTGATAAATCTTAATTTGAATATATATACAAATATTATATATAAATAGTTAAATTTAGAGGCCCATATCCAGTTCATGTTTATATTTTTTTAAAATACTTAATTCTGTTTTTTAATCTTTGATAACAAAGACTAACTATAAAGTTTTAAAATAAAAAATTAAAAATATATCCATTCAAAAAAGCCAAAAAAAAAAAAAAAGAATCTAAAGGGAGAGAAGAGAGAGACAATATAAAGAACAAAAAAAATATATCAATTCTATGTGAATATATTTTAATCTTAATTGAAAATGTGTTTAGAGTGTGTTTTGATATAAATGAATTTTATTTGTAAATTCACACTTTATGTGTTTAGCATAAAAAAATTCATTTAAAACTATATTTCATTAAATTTTTGAAATTATTTATAACTAAACTAAATATTATCTTATATAATTTTTAAATAAAGTATAAAGTTATAAATTATTTTCATTTAAATGCACTTTTCATTTTTTCATTTCATTTCTATTTATTTTTTCTATCTGTCTGCTCTCTTTTTAATATTTATAATCATTTGAAAAAGTAACAAGAAATTTTTTTATAAAATGAAATATTTTATTGAATTTTATGGTTTAACTAAGCATAAAATTTATTTTATTTGAAATAAACTCTATTTTTATTTACTATTTACTACTACATAAAATATAAAAATTCATTTATAAATGAATTATATGACAATTTATTTTAAAATAAACTAAATTTTAAATTAAAATTGAATAAAATATTATGTCAAAATATTTTTTCTTCATTTTTTCTCTAAAAATAAAAGAATAAATTTAGTGAGTTTTAAAGAAATATTCACTATTAATAGTCATTTATTCTCTTCTCCACAGTGCTACCAAATAGGAGAAATTTAATTTTCCACCTCTTATTTTTTCTCTAACCTTTTATGCAACAACATTGATATTTTTATTTAATTCAAATATGATTAATTGAGTGTCTATATTCAGAACAGAGATTATATTTATAATTTTTATAAGATAAAAAGTTGCTATTAATTTTCTTAAGGAACACGTGTTGGGCGTTCACTTCCCTTTGTCTCCCGGTGGGGTCAGACCAGCGTAGAAAACCCACTGTTTTGTTAATGTGGATCGGGAAACAGAGAATCACGAATAGATGGATAGATTTAAAAAGAAAAAGACCAAAATAGAGTCAAAGTTAGGAGCGGACAACACGTGGAAGCCATTCGTCACCGCATCCAAAATCTGAAACGGGTCCTCGCGAACAGGAACTGTAGCAGGAGCAGCTGCAGTGCGAAAGTACAGTCGGCACTTGCACTGAAGGAGGGAGATACTGCTGTGTATCTCCAATGTTTTTTTACTTTTCCATTGTGCCTTTTGCTCCTCATAATCAGTACCGTTGAAAATCGTTTTCCTTATCATGCACCGTTGGATTGTCTGACTTCTGTGCTGTAGACCTCAATGTTGGATTCCCCGATGCATGCGTCGCTTTGGTGTGCGATTCTATGCGGCATGTGACGTCACGTGCCAACATTGATATCTTGTTTCTTCCCATTGTCACCCTAATAAATCGAGAAAAAAAAATGCAAACTAAAAATAGTTATTCAAATATTTATATTATATAGACAAGAAAAAGGAGAAGATGATGGATTCAAATTCTAATAATTTCAAATTTTCTAAATATTTTGACATATATAAAAAATGGGTTGAAATAATGACAAATATTATAAGTCAATTTTTCTTAATAGAGGTAGTTTTGAAATTTCAAAATTCTTAACAGAAATTTATTAATTTTATCTTTGAGTAATGATAAATGTGTTAAAATTTAATAAAATGATTAAATAGTGTATAGAAAAAAATATAATAATATTTTAAAACAAATAATTGTTTTGTTAATTATGCCAAAATCTAAAGACTCAGAGTAATTAACCATCATTGGTATGGAAAATTTTACAAATTGAAGGAGGTAAAAGTTGCATGTATACCAAAGTTAAGGATATGCAACATGACATTATAAGTGCCTTCTGTAGTGCTTGGTTTGACTGACTAAAATAAATAACTTTTAAATGAAAAAAAATTCGTTTAAAATTTAGATTTTTAGAATTTCTTTCAAATACTCAACTTTGAAACGTTTTAGAATTTTCACACATTGCAACGTTATTTTTTTTTGAATAAAGGAAATTAGAGAAATTAAACGAAATTCAGAAATATATTCATATCAAAATTGGTATAAATAACTTTTTAAATGTCATGTGTCTTCCTCTTGTTTTGGTCCTCACTAAATATTTTATGATATACTTTCTCACAAAAGATTTGAACATTAATTTCTTAATTCCCAAATATTTATCTCCAATAGTATGTAACTATTCTAACTAAGTCACCATTGAATTTAATGCTTTCACTATTTTTTTTTTTTGAACCAGAGTGATTTCACTATTCTTTGATACAATGTTCATCTATAATTCTCTCATTAAAAAGAGAGAGAGAGAGAGAGAGAATATTAAGAAATCAATGATTGCCTTTTGCAGATGCTAAGACAAGTTTTACATGTGTTAGTTTAAATTGTAAAAATAGTGCACCGCAATATATAAAACTGACAGTGACGCATTGATCAATCAAAACATGGTAATCTTCTCTCTTGCAATTTTTGGCCTTATAATTAATACATTTCCTTTCGACCAAAAAAAAAAAAAGAAGCTCAGACACAAGATTAATATCTAAAAGATTTTCATCAGCAAAGAAACAGACATAAATTGGTACTAAATAATGAGACAAGTAAACGTGCAGCCTCTTCAGTGAATTCAACCAAGACAACTCCAAGTTTCAATTGGCATGCGCCCCATTTTTCTTCACAAACCAACAAATATTGGAGTAATAGTCATTATAAATGGTGCCAAACATTGGTAGCGTACGAACACCAACAACAAGTGTATGGAAACCAACTATACAATTAATTAATCTTCAATCAGGCGCTACATGGTTATCTATCTATGCACATTCATAAATTTTATTGCAATGTATGTTGGGATCAAAACAAAATACTAAAAATGAGATATAAAATACGATGAACTGCAATAGAAAAAATAAGATTCGAGGGATCCAAAAAAAAAAAAATCGAATGTATTTCTTAATACCTTACTATCCGATCAAATATATCATGAACTAAGAAAATCAACTTCTAAGATGATATACAGAATCTTAATTGCATTTGTTATTTCTTAATTTAGACCATATGAGCATGTTTAATACATTAAGAAATAAAATGAGAATAGAATTTTCATTTTATTTTTTATTTGATATTTTCATTTACTTTAAAAACTTAAAGAATAATAAAATTTCATTTCTAAAATGCCATACATTACATTATTAGTTGTACTAAAATAAACCAGATATACTTGAGAGGAGAACAACATATACTACACTAATCTAATCATAAATCATAAGACAATTCTCCTTAAAAATTAGAGATATGAGAAGACTTGATATGACCCGTCCACTTTTTGTTAATTAGTTGGTGCTAACCATGTGCTTTTTTGACTACTCTCCAGACTCCATCAAAAGCCAATTATTCTTAAACATAACTAAAGAAAAATCTTTGCATGCGCCCAAGCACGCACTTCCATAGATATGGAGAGAGGGAGAAAGACGTGCATTCTTTTGACCATTTATTTTTATTTTTATTTTTAATTTTCTTGAGATGGTTGGCCAACT
The DNA here is from genome assembly GCA_949677035.1 of Omphalea diandra. Taxonomy (NCBI): domain Eukaryota; kingdom Viridiplantae; phylum Streptophyta; class Magnoliopsida; order Malpighiales; family Euphorbiaceae; genus Omphalea; species Omphalea diandra. The sequence goes on from CATIWR010586973.1 coordinate 55,747, forward strand.
TCTTACAATAAAATCACTGAAAAAACGTTTGGTTTTAATGGTACATAGAGTATATTTGACATTGTGAAATTTCAAATTTAAATTTTGATCAAAGTAATCAGGATCATGAATATATTTGATCATCTTTATCCTTCAGCCAATAGCCCAAAGCATATGAGCAAAAGATGGAATTGGATCCTCAATAAGTCATGTACATTGTAACTTTGCATGCACTAGACTAGTAACATGATATTAGAAAATAGAAGCAAAGTCAAGTAAACTGTAGTTTCAGAACTACCAGGTAACTAGTCATGTGAATAGTGTTTCTATTAAACTCCACCGAATGGTAGCTGTCATTTACTTTCTAGTCCAAACATAATCCTCATTATGTTGATTCCCTCTTTCTTTCTTTTCTCTCTCTCACACCATATTATGCACTAGACTAGTAAGATGATATGGTACTAGAATATCAAAATAGAAGCAAAATCAAGTAAACTGTGGTTACCAGCTAATTAGTTATGTGAATAGAATTCGCTCGGTTTCTATTCAATCCCACCTAATGATATCTTTCATTTACTTTCTCTATAGTCCAAACATAATCCTCATTATGTTGATTCTTTCTCTCTCTCTCTCTGTCTCTCTCTCTCTCTCTCTCACACACACACACACACACACACACACATCTACCTTCCTTGGTCCACCATGCCTGCTGGCCATGTGATTATACAAAGGATATCTTTGACCGATCTTATTTCCTTCTTCAATTTCCTCTTCGTGTACATTATCTCTATGTGAACTTCTCAACTTTTTCTCTATCGTCAATCATAACCTGCTTTTTCCCATTTATTTATGTTGAGACTTTGTTTGCGAAAAATGATAAAAGGATAAGCTTCTTGGACCCTAGATATTCTGCACTACAAAAGTTGATTGCTACATCCGTAGATTTAACATACTAATACACACTTCCCTTTTTTGGTACATCAGAACATATCATATTAATATACACTTCTATTCCTCAACTCCACACTAAGCCTTTGATGTATAAAACTCAGAATGTTGCAATACAATTCGGCCAGATTTGGTTCAATTTAGAACCGGGAGTATCTAATGGAAATTCTTGGAATAGTTTTCTATTCCTTGTTAGGTTAAAAAAATACTAATTTTTTATTTGAATAAATTAAATTTTTGTCGAAATTACATGTAAGTATAATTTTGAAGTATATTATCAAGTTTTGTTTATTTACCTAAAACCAAAATTGTTCGTCCTATCTGAAGAAAATATCACTATAACTACTAATCTAGAAAGAAGGGTAATATCGACATCAGTTGTTACTTAATCAAGTTGGACAGATCAAAGGTCAAAAAGGACATTTTCTTGTTGAATCTAATCAAGGATTCACTTGTATCACCATCACAGCTACAACCAACAATCAGGCATTTCTATACAGCTTCAGAAACTGGGAAGAACATAAGACTAATTTGTCTTATACCAATAATAATAAGAGCATTCCGATGCAGCCATCCCTGATGCGTGGGCAGACAGGGCTCATGCAAGACAAGTATACGATGGACAAAGCTGCAAGTTAACATGTTTGGCATACTAGGGACCCCAGCCACACTTAGAAATGGAACCTAAATGCTTTTAACAAATGACAAATAAATAGAATGTATAAACTTTTCTCACCCTCCTTCGAGGAAGAATAAACCTCTACATATAATTCGAAATCATGGAGACAGTGTTTGCAAGTTGGACCCTTGTTATGGTTATTGGCCACTAATAATAGATATCAAAGTTAGAACCTTTTGTTTCTAAGTAGAAACTAATGCTTACGAGGGTAGAGGGTCCTTTTCTTTTCTTACCAAACAGAAAACATAGTATCGGTACACAAATATGCAGAGAGAGGAAAGTAAAAGAAAAGGGGACAAAAGCTCCACAATCATCGAACATACCAGTGATGTAGACTGCATGGCCCATATAGTCAAAAACATATCTTCAGTGATCATCGGCCTTAGAAAAAGAATATCTACCCTGCACGTTTCAACCAATCAACATTGACAAAAGGCAAAAGAACAACAACAATCAAGTGATCAACCTCTATGAGCAATGTCCTTTTGACACCTGGGTTATAATAGGGTCAATAGAGCCAGCTATAGCGATTAAAATAAGCATATGTTTCAAAAATGCTGCTCTTCCAACAGGAGTATAATGACATAGCCATTGCACCAAATCAATCATAGAGCTACTTATTTTAGTATCGTTTCATACCTGGCAAAAAAGAGAGAGAATTTCCTACAAATGATTGATTAATTGATAGATCTTGACTTCATATCTACAAAGTATTCATGTGACTGAAAAACCATAAAAATATAACTATGCAATTTGTAACAGTACAAAACATTGTACAATGATGTCATCTTGTACAAGATCTGACCTAATTAACTCAAGAAAAAAAAATTAATAATTCTTAGAGAAAGGGAAGGAAAAGAGAGGTTTGAATTAAGAGTTATCAGATCTCATTTTAAAAAATATAATTGAAAATAAAACATAAATTATTAGTTAAACTAAATAAGTGTTGGAAACAAAGGCAAATATAGAACTTCATAAAACATCATCAGTTGCGCACATGTTTCAACATGACAGTTCATGTTGTCTCCGGCTGAAAGCTGAGGAATCTTCTTCATTCAAGTTTCCTTCTGACCAGTCCATTGAAGAAGTCAAAACTGCAGCCACATGTGAAACAAGATTGTAATTACTTTCGTTAAGACAACAATCAGGATAAAGGGTAGTAACCAGAACATCCAAATGTAAGATCAGATGGAACTAGTTGCTGAATGATACAATCTTATTATAATTAAAAAAAAAAAAAAAGAAAAAAGAACTGAGGGATATAAACAAATACAAGCATGTTGTTTCAATGTTGTTTAGTTGACAATCACTCAATCAGAATGATTTCCTACACTTCATATCGTAATATTGCTCACCAATTGGCAGGGCAGGATTAAAGGCATCTGGGTTAAGTGAAGCTATGTCGCCCATTGATGCACAAGGACTAACTATAAGTTCATAAAGAGAGAAAGAAAATAGGAGATGTCATTATATTTTTTTTTCTTTCAAATATTGCTACACCAAGATACTGCAGAAGGTATGTTACCACTCAAAATGACTTGAAAGATATGAGACCCAAACCTTATTGGAGGAAAAGTTTTGGAATGACCACTGGATAAAGGAACACATACAAATCCCACAATATCTTTCTAGGTGCATGCATAAATCATATCCTAAGGTAATAAGTAATAGAAACTACAAAATGAAAATTAATAACCTACGATCCAACATCATACACCTTCTCTCCATGCATAAAAAGCAAATTGCAATGGTAACAAGAAAAGATTGGAAAAATGAAAAAAAAAAAAAAAAAACTTGTTTGCAGTGATTCTCAAGGAAGGAACTCTAAAGGATGTAGATCAGAATCAATTTATAAAATCAGGGCTCCAAGCACATCTCTTGTAGTGTTGTCAACAAAGACCATGGCACCATAACATTAACAAAATCAGTGAGGCTTTAAGCAAAAAATATTGACGTCAATAGTTCATGAAAAGACCCAAAAAAAAAGAAAAGAAAAAAGAACTCAGGTCCTCACCAAAAATGAGAAAGCAAGCGACAAAGTTTGTTTCAAAGACACAAACTTTCAAGAGTTCACCAGGTACTCTTTATAACATAAGCTTATAAAATCAAAGAACCTTGAGAAATATTAGCATGTTATTCTCCTACAGCATTCATGGATGAGCAAATACAATTCTGGTAATTTCAACCCAAAATTTTTCCAAATATAACATATGATGGGCTGCCATTGATGTGGAGATCAACGATGGCTGGAGCTGTGGAAGTTAAATGAGATTTTGAGGATCACAGAACTACACCAAGCAACACAAATACCCGATATTGCAACCTAGTCAGGTCAGAATTGGAGGTCCCTTTTTGAAGACAATCAACATCAATAAAGAAAAATCAGGGCAACCACTTTTTGTGGTGCAACTTGCTGAGTAATATGGCTTATGAGAAACTCCTCATGGTAATGATAAAAAAAAAGCTGAAGACACGTTCCATACTAGAACTATTTCCAACTATCAAATGTCCTCAATTTTCAGTTCTAATGCTTGTTTTGCGAAGCAAGTAAAAGACACAAAAGCCCTTGATAGAAGGTAAACATTAAGTGATGAAATCTAACTGTTGTCTCATGGTCCATATTGCATAGTGTACCTATTGATAGCCACCATTTAACTTTTCTTTTCCAAAGAGGAAGTGAATAGGTTATTAGGTATCAGTAATGCTCAAATCATTTTTCAAAGCTGTATATTCTTGCATAACCCAAAATCAAGGAATTCATACAACCATTTTCTTTGTCCCAAGGGAGAAAGGAGTTTATCACATCAACCTTCACAAAACCAGGACTTGTTTCCCATCATGTCAAAATCCAAGAATGACCTATGTCCTAGATTTTTTAATTGGTAATTTACTCATGCATAAATCAGCAAGTCAAAAACCATATATTTCATTTAATATTCAATCTGAAATTATTAAAGGCAACCCATATCTTTGACGAGAAAGTAACACTACCTATTTCCATCAGGATGAAGCTCGCACATTTGGTGGTCTTCACCAACAGCTAATAAATACCCTGAGGATGTCAAGCCCTGCAAATAAAAGAATAGACTAAATATGAATCAATTATGTTATTTCGAGTTCTGACACCACCATTTACTTAGCACCTCATATGGTAGTGGAAACTGGATTATTGCTAAATACCAACCAACTAATATTGTAAACTACAGACAAAGTTATTAATTATTCCTCTTAAATTAAGAATTTCCATTTATAAAAAAGACAGTTAAAGGCTCAAACAAGTGTTCAAAAGAAAAGAAACGGTTATAGAAACATAATGGGAATCCTAAACTGAATTTTGGCAAAATGTTTCTTCAGCTTTATTACTTGGCAGGAACATATGAATTTTGTTCCATACTAATGTATTTAAACAACAAAAATAAAAGCAAGAACAAGAACAAGGAAGCTAAACTTAAATGTCCGTGGAAAAAGGGCTTATTGGCAACTAAAGTTTTCCTGGAACAAATTTACTTGAAATGAAGACTATACGTTCAAAGTATTATATCCACAGTATGTAACTGAAAGAAAAATAAAACCCTCTGCCTCCAGTCTACAATGAAGAAAAGTGTACATCTACAAACATAAATATTCAGCCCTAAGCTGGCTAGCATAAAGGAAGAGGATATATATATATATATATATAACTTGGCCAAAACTAGTTTTGGGATTAAAGCTTACTTTAGTTGAGTAGAGCATGTCATGCATATTGAAATTTGGATTGAAAAACTGATCAAGGGACCTTTTCAATTCAATTGGCCATACCTGAATAGTGACCACATTCTCCACTACTTGATCCTGCTTTTTTTCTTGTATGATGACTCTCTGCCCACTACACGAGCATATAAAACAAAATCCCAATTATGCTTGCAAAAGATAATAAATGTATTGAGCATATCTGGATAACAAAAGTCAAGAGCTCAGTTGGGTTAAACAAATGAGAAATTAACTAATGGCCTATGATTTTGAACAAAATGAATCACCAACAGTCCTTCAAAATATGCAGTGTGTAAATAAAACCTATTCCCATACACTAGATATTTTTCTAGGTTCAGTCAAGTTGTTAATATATAAGTTCAACAACATGCTGTCTGAAGAGTTATAAAATCAGATTGTGAAATTTCAAAGGGGTCCGATACATTTAATCACATGGTCAACCCAAAAATATACTGGTTGCAGATTTCTTTGCTTAATAGCATATACTGACACGACATTTAAAAGAAGAGAATGATGACATAAGAAACTTGCTTAGGTTGTGATGGACATGAATGTATCCCAAACCAATGATAAAATGATGCACGTGTAAATTATGGAGAGTGATGACAAAAAATTGCATATTTCACCTGTGTAGCCATGTTCTATAGTATAGCTCCTCAAGAGTATGGAATCCTGGAAGATAAACAAATAAAATGTGGCGAAATCATATACAAATTTTGTAGTTTGGTGAAACAATTAAAGCTTCTTTCTGATGCAGAAACACATTTTGCTAGTCATTTTCAACTAATATATATGTTGACAACTTATGATTCTTATGTAGCTGGGCACATGTATAATGCTGACAAACCCATCTCTATCATGTCCAATGGGTTGAGTCATAACTAATATAGGATTATACGTTTTTTCAATAGAGATCTTACTTTATGGGATATATATATATATATATTAATTTGGGGTGAATCATAATTTCCTTGAGGGCAAGAAAGGGTTATTATTAAGCCATCCATAAAGAATCTGAAGAGCAAGTATTCAATCTTGCAAAGAAATTCAATCTCTTCAATAGTTTGACTAAAGAAACAGATTATTTCAGGATCTGATACCATATAATAGGATTCCTATGGTTTGTAAATTATATTTCTCTCCCTTCCGTGAACTTCAGAGGAAATTTTTGTATTCAATACTTCTTTCTTTAGAAAACTGCAAAAATAACTGCATTTCAACACAATTTTCCTTTACTAAAAGGAAATTCACTTAATTCACATTAGGGTTTGGTTGTATATACTTAATATATACCTCTAACAAATTTAAAAGTATTTTAAAATATAGGCACATATTCTTGGGTCTCCATGGGGATCCCTGAAGGCAGAGCCGGAGGGTCGATGGGCGAGAATTCCCCACCCCGTTGCAGGGGATCTTAGCGAGGGGCAAGGAATCCCTGTCCCATTGTCATCCCTACTTCCTGCAAGGACATAATAGTTTGAACATGCATGTTGAAATTTACACAAGCGATCAAAAAAATGATACATTCAATAAAGGAGATGATTGAGACAGTTAACATTATAGATTCACCTTGATTATTGAAAAGATCATAGAGATATTCAAATTTGTTAAAAAATTCTGCAATGATATCTTCTCTTCTTAATTGGCAAGCAGCATCAGATAATTCTCTTATTACTGCATTCAAACATGTGGTAGGTTTCTCATTACTGACATTCAAACCTATACCTGCAAAGAAAGGAGGAATGACATATTGCCTACAGCCAGCTAGGAACATGGAAGTGTAGGTACTCAGAATAACAGAAAAGATACTTAATTTACCAGCACTAACATTGAACTTCTTTGATTTATATGTTGAAGTGCAAAGGACACCACCAACTTTAAGGCCATTTAAGTAAAGATCATTTGGCCATTTTATTCTAACATCAAGGAAAGGTAAACCCTGAAATAAATGATATTTCCAGAATGAACATATCAATGACTCAAAAATTCATAGATTGACTAAAAGAATTAGCACAATAAAATCATCATGCTCAGCATCAAAGGTGTAAGTTGCCAAAAGCAGAAAATAAAGTTCAATCTTTTGCCCAGTCTCAGTAAAGACAATCTGAAATTATGGTCTGCAACGTGCCTTTGGCTTGGTCCCCAACTGATATTTCAAAAATATGTTGAACCTTTAGTGAATTCAAATAAAATTCTAGTTACAGACTAAGTTACTAAAGATTACAAAAATTCCAGCAGCTTTTAGTACCTTAATGATGGATAATAGTACACCATGAAATAGTCAATTTCAGTAATACAACATTGCTTCTTATCTCTGTCTTTAAAACTAGCAACCAATATTAATTTCCTTCAATACACTCATTAATAAAGAGGAATTTATAAATGAAAGCTACTTACTTTGTTGTGACAAACATCTTTTATTGCCTCAGTAACAGCTAGAGACACCACGTATTGCAACAAAGGAACAACTCGCCCATTCTCCATTTCAACAGTAAATGAAAACAACAGGCAACCTAATGGAGATTCCCACACATTCTTTGACCGCCCTAACCAATCAATCAACAAACAAACAAACCATAACTAACTAACCACAAAAGCATGTGAAAGACCGCCAAACCTAAACGAGAGAAAGAAATTCCAATTACAAACCTCTTCCTTTGAACTGAACATCAGCAACACAAACAGCACCCATTGGAAGCTCACAGAAGTTGCTAACAATGACCAAAACAGAATCAATAACAAAAAAAACCAGTAAGGTAAACGTTTTATTTAAAACCTGGTTATGCTTACTGTGAAACGACGTCGTGAGTGGAAGTTAATCGCGGAGACCAAATGAGGAACCTACCGAACTGACAAGTCCTAAGAGAATTAAAGAACAGCTGTACATTGAACTCCTCTGCTTTCTGTGGTTCAGAAATCTCTGACGGCAATAGTATTGAAGCTTCAGTGTCGTCGGGAAACTTAAGACCGTTATTTTTCTTCAGATATTGAGCGATTTCATTCTCTGCAGATGATTTTCCAAATAACACCAGCGTACACGTCGAATCGATGCCGTTCCTATCCATCGTACCTATTAATCGATGAAGAACTAACCGTCGTTTTGTGCTTCCAGGTATGAGCATAAATAGAGAGCGAAACGACAGAGCCGTAAACCGCATAAGTTCTTCGAGAGGGAATTCTTTACTCTCTTCAGTCTTTAGTAGGACGGAGGAACCAATACGACTTATTCTCACGGCGGTGCTTGAATATTTATTCTCACAGTGGTTTTCTAACCGTACGATTTCAACTATAAGACACGTCATATGCATCGGTTGGTTTATAAGCCTCCTGTGGTGGAACAAATGGAGAAAACATGTCACTCTAAAATTTTTGTTTCCCCCTGCTTCACTATATAAGGCTGTAGATTTTGAACGTTCAGGAGGTGCGTGAGTGTCAATGGAGGAGTTGCCGCCTGCACTTCAAGATAGGGATTTAGCTGTTTCAAATCCTTCAGAAAAAGGACAGTGTCTCTTCACCACCAAGGACTTCTATCCAGGTCTAATTTATATTTCTTCTTCAAATTGCTCACTTTGAAGGTTGAATTTCACTCATTTTTCTTTTGCAGGAGAAGTGATAATAAGCCAAAAACCGTACGTCTGTGTACCAAACAACTCATCAACTGAACCACGGTGTGATGGATGTTTCTCTTCAACTAACCTGAAGAAATGCTCCGCTAGTCAAGTCGTGTGTTACTGTGGGAGCATGTGCCAGGTGTGTTACTGTCCTTTTTGTTCAGTATTTGAAAAAATTAATGGAAGATTAAGAATAAAACGAATGAGATTGTTTCCAGAAATTGGAATTGAAGTTGCATCGTCTCGAATGCGGTGCTCTGTCTAAGCTTGAGATGGGCACGCGAAAGTCTGTTACTCCTTCTATACGGTTGATGCACAAACTCTACCTTGGAAGAAAATTGCAATGTGAGAAAGTAATTCGTGTATCATTCCCTATGTTTTCATTTTTGTCATTTAGCTGTAAATTTTAATTTCAGCAGGTTTTGGTTTTCACCATTAAGGATCGGTATGCTTGATTCTTTTGGGTGCAGACTGTCTCCGCTACTGCTACAGACAATTATGATTTGATGGAGGCATTGGTATCTCGTATCCTTTGACTTCAATTTTTGTAACATGCTCGTTCTATTTCTTTTAAGAGTTCTGCAAAATCCATAAGTTGGTTTGTTTTGTTTGCCCTTTATTTGATTAAGACATGAAAGAGATTCATGAGAAGCAACTGATGCTATATGCACAGATGGCGAATCTTGTCAACTTGATTCTTCAGTGGCCAGATATTAACATAAAAGAGGTTGCAGAGAACTTTTCCAAGGTCGCCAATATATTTAGATTTTGTTTTTACTGGTCCTTGTAGTTAACCACTATCATGTATCCACTTTATGATTTTAGTGGATGTAAGATGCTTGGAGTAGGCTTGAGTGTTTTACATGGAGCATCACCATAGTAGTTTGATGTCTTTCTCTTAAGCTTCTATTGAGAAAAACAAAGGGGGAGAGTGCAACAGTATGTTGGAATACTAGTGGCACTTGAAACTTTTATTGAACCTTGAAGGGTGTCTAAGTTATGGTATTAACTTGATGGGAATTTAGTACAATTGCTATGCATTTGAGCAGGAGGTCTATAAGAAGTAATCCAGAATTTCACTGTTGTATGGGTGTATCTCCATTGTTAATTAATTTTCAGTAAGTAATTGTCTGTCTTGCACGAGGCAAGTCTCAAGTAATGAGACTAGTTTTCTAATGCTTGATTCTGACATCTAATCCTGAATAATCAAATGTAGCTTTGCAATGCGCATACCATTTGTGATAGTGAACTGGGACCACTGGACTGTATCCTGTTATTTCCATTATTAATCACAGGTAACTGATTTAAGGTATTGTTGTGTTTGGTTTTCTTCTCTTTGTTGGTGTACTCAATGGTTTTGGTGTTTCAGCTGCTTGCCCGATGCTGTTTTGGTATTTGAGGGAAAGGTAGCTGTAGTATGTGCTGTACAACATATACCCGAAGGTGCTGAGGTAACACATGCTTTTTCTTAACCTGTGTTCTCCAAATTAGTTGGAGCAGTGCAGATGTTGCTGTTCATATGGCTAACTTGCTCTGTACATGCTCATATTATTATCGTGTACAGAATTGATCGTCCTGAAGAGTGAAGAATTTGTGAGAATTAATTTAATTTATTTTATTTGTTCCTCTCAATGGATGAATATCTGAAGATCCCCATACATCAATTGATGACATGATTAATTAGGATGCTGAAAGAAAACTTTCAAGTCATGGAAGGATGATAGTTTGATATGCTCTGTCTATTTGCTTCAAAATAAGAGAAAGATTTAGAAATTCTGAATTTCATTCTTAAAACTTCTAGGCATCTCATTCAAGAGTCCCATTTGTGATAATGGCATCACACAATTCCAAAGAAAACTACAAGCTTGTGAATTTTCTATAAAACAGAACTTTGTTGAAATTTGACAGAATGCAAATATAGAGTTTTAGTAGTATGAAATCTATAAGACCTTGACTTTCTGGTAGAATACTAAAGCCTTTTTAATGACCAAACTAATTAGGAATTACGATTCAGAAGATTACAGAACAGAAGTTAGACAGTGTCCTTGGCTGTTGGCTCCTAAAATTAAGGGAAATTTAACTTGGCTGTTGCGTTGCTTTTTGCATAATTTAGCACACCTTGATATTTGAACTTGTTCTTTGATGAGCTCTTTGTGTCCTGCTTCATTATGTCATATGCCTGATGGCTATGATGAAGAATATTGCTCCTTCAACGCAGCCCCCGCCCCCCCCACCCCTTCTAAAAAAAAAGAGAGGTGGATCATATTATTGCATTATATTGTTTCATATTACTTCAAAATTCTCGACTTCATGTCAATTTTGAGTTCAGTTTGTTTCATTATTTTGTATTAGGTGTCCATAAGTTACATAGAGACTGCTGGAAGCACTATGACACGACAAAAAGCTCTCAGACAACAGTATTTTTTTACTTGCACATGTCCCCACTGCATTAAAGTGGTAAGGCCTTGTTGAATTTAATAAGAATCTCTCTTTTGTTGATTTTGTAGCATGCTAGCTAGTAGTGGAAATCCAATGGAGATGTCTTTATGTAAATTATACTGTACTCCTTTTTCTTGTTGTTTCTTCTTTTTTCTAAAGTTAGAAAAAAGTGCATGATAGTGCAAAATTATTTTCTTTTTTGTATTGTGATTTTACATATGGAAAAGGTAAATCTTGTGAACAAAGAGCATATCATATACACTTGATTTGTATGATTTCTTAAAGGAATCCACTTATAAGCCTAACAAGGTCTATATGTTTGCTCTTATGTGTATGTATCTGCATACATATATTTATTGTCAATGCTTATGGTCCATTGAAAGGTCAACAAGATGATATCCAAGAAAGTGCAATTTTGGAAGGTTACAGATGCAAAGATGATAGATGCAATGGTTTCTTGCTTCGTGATTCTGGTATGTGATTTGGTTTTAGTCAGTTCAATTAGATGGCCTGCACAACCTTTTAAATTTCTTCATTTTTAATGTGCAGATGACAAAGGATTTGTATGCCAACATTGTGGCCACCTTAGGATCAAGGAAGAGGTAAAAAAGATAGCAACTGAAATACGAGCAACTTCAGACAATGCTTCCAAGTCTGTGTCCTCTGGCAGTATCCTTTTCTGTTCTTTGCATTGAAAACCATCAATCTCTTTGGCCATTTTATCCCACAGGTTCATTTCTTTCCTGTTGTCCCTAGGCACCAAGAAGGGGGGTTGAATTGGTGTTTAAAAATTTAAAATAAGGATGAAGAGAAGAAGAAAGAAATGTAAGGACACAAAGGTTTTATAGTGGTTCGGGCAAAACAATCCCTACGTCCACTCTCCAATCACTCAATTGGGTATTTTACTAATTCAATGGTGTTTTCAAGCTCACACCCAACTTACTACAACTTGTGTTTTAATGGCTAACACACAACC